>CABHPP010001000.1:0-34768 GCA_902168425.1 Peromyscus attwateri
TCAGCTTGGTTGCGCAAGCGCGGGAGTCGAGCCCGCCTCCGCGGAGCTCAGCCCTAGTGGGGCGAACTTTCAGTGCTTCCGGCGTTAACCGAGGGGCGTGGGTGCTGTGTGTTTGTCATCGAGGGATCTGGGGACCCGTGTCGTTGATTCTTCCCGCGAGGTTCCTCGAGTCCGGGGTCTTCTCCAGCCCTGTGCAGTCAGTTTGTGGATGGACATGTCATTAAGGCCCTTGCTTCCCTCCCAGGCTCTGGGACTGTGCTGTCAGGGCTAGAGGGCCTTCACCCAGTGTTATTGACAGGCGTCAGTCAGCCTCTAGTGCCTGGCTCCTTTCTTCTGCCTTGTTTTGATTTGATTATTTTATTGTGTCAGGGTCTTGTATTACATGCTGACCTTTGACTCTCTCTATAGAATCATCTTGAACTTCTGATGTCCTGTGTCCACCTCTTGAATGCTGGGATTACAGGCACATGTCATATCGCCCGCCCATTTAACTGCTGGGGATCCGACCCAGAGCTTCGTGAATGCTAAGCAACCACTACCAATTCAACTACATCCCAGGCCTCGATTTTTTTTTTTTTTTTTTTTAAAGAAGGGTCTCACTCTGAAGCCCAGGCTGGCCTGGAACTCTTAGTACTCCTCCTGCCTAAGCCGCTGAGTGCTGGGAGTTGAGGCGTGAGCTACCATGCCGGCCTTCTATACTTTTCAAAGTAAAATGCTTATAATGAAATGTTTCAAATAGAGCAATACAAATACCTGCGGACCCACTATGGGCTTGGAATTTTATCACACTTATTTTGATTCACTCTCCTTACCTCTTCAGCTTTATTGAGATATAACAGAGAATGATAAAAATATGAGAAAAACCCCTTGTGTACCCACCCTCTGCTTACATCCTCGCCCTCTCCATGCCATTTCTGTGCATGTTTCTACACGCATACCCATAGACGCTCTTTTCTGCTGCACATTCAGACATATAATTTAAATGGAATCAGACCTTCCCAAACCTATGATTCAGAACCTTTCTCCTCTCTTCAAGCTATACTTTGGACTAATCTTTAGTTATTGTCACCACTCATTGTAAGACCAGTGATTTACCTACTTCCTCACTGAGGGGCTTCAGTTATTCCTGCTTTAATGCTCCTTCAGAACAGATATGAACACTATGCACAAAAGCTTCATCAAGCAGATCCCCGAAAATAGATTTTCTCGGAAATTTTCAACGTTATGAGCTCTTGCCAAATTTTCCCCAGAACTGACTGCGTCAATGCACCATTTGCACTCCTTTTTGGCAGGCCACTGAGGATTTGTATTCGAGTCATCCCTGAGAAATTCTGAGGGCACTTAGCTGAGGAAGGCTGAAGTAGATGTTGGAGTAAGAGAATAGCGGTTGCAAGGGAATACACTGCATGCACAAAATGCAAAACGTGTGCATGGGGCCATCTTAAATATTGCGCAAGAGGCCTTGGTGTAAGTAGACTACAACATGGTGACCTCAAGTGTCACTAAATTCTTAAAAGGTAAAACAACCATATTGGTCTTGCCTAAGGAACCTCAGGTAAATGGTTCCCTGGTGATGGTATTACTGAGGGGACCCATGGGAATGTCCGTAAGAACCTGCCACAGTTACACAGGACTTATCCTCCACCCACAGAGCAATGGCAGTCAGGCAAGAATGTACCTAATTCCCTCTGCTCTTCTCCATGCTGCTATGACCCAAGCAGGAAGGATGGAGAGAGAAGAGATGCCCACCTTCTCCCTTCCCCCAGCCAGATGCCTGCTGGCAACAGGCCAGAACTGACCGAGGGAAGAAGTCTCAAATCACACTTGGAATTTTGACTCATTATGTTGGTGACTGAAATAACATTGTTTTGGGACCTTAAGGAGCTACACAGTAGGACTTCTGAAAAGCTAATTATAAACACAAAAATTGTGACTTTCTACCCTCCCTCTGAATTTACACCTGCACTCAGCCACAAAACACTGTCCCAACCTCTGAAATTTGTTTTTAAAATTCTAGCTAAGGCGTCATTTAAAGATAAAACATCTACTAAAACCAAAACAAAGAACCTCATAATGCTTCCAAAAACATAATGAAGTTGGAGTAGAGATTCCACAGCCCTGAAGTGGCAGCGTCGATTCCTGAATCTGTGTTAATTGGAATGACTGGTTACATCGGCATGTTGTCGATGATGACCACACCCAAGTGCAGTCCCACTGCAGCAGGAACAAAGGGATGTGTGTGTGTGTGTGTGTGTGTGTGTGTGTGTGTGTTCTTCGTACACCTGTAACATTTGTCCTTTGTGGTGCTAAGAAAAGCAAGGTATGACTCTGTCCCACTGAGCTACATTTTTGGCTTTATATGTAACATTTACTATAAACACTCCACTGAGTACAACAGAATGTCACTCATTTTCAGAGAGCAAGCTACCATGTTATTTAATGTCATTGAGGAGTGTTTGGCACACACAAATGTTAATGATTTTGTTGTTTTTTGTGACTTTATTTTGGTGTGAGAGAGGGGTGTCATCCCTTGTTCTCTCCACCCTGTGGGTTCTGGGGATTGAACTCAGGTTGTCAGGCTTGGCAGCAAGGGCCTTTACCCACTGGGCCATCTCAATGTCATCTTATTTATTTGGGGGTGTGTGTGTACTTGAGAGTGTCTGAGTGTGCCAATGTAGAAACCAAAAGTTGCTATCAGTGTCTTACTCTCTATATCCTCCTCTTCCTCATCACCACCATCCTCATTCTCATCCTCATCAGAGACAGGATCTTCCACTGAACCTGAAGTTCGTTGATTCAGCTATAAGGGCTGGCCACTGAACCCTGGGATCTGCTCAGCTCCACATCCCAGCTTTGGGGTTACAAGCATACACTCACTGGCTGTGCTTGGCTTCCCACTGGTGCCAGGGACCCAAACGCTGCTCCTCATGCTTGAGCAGCAAGCATCTTACTCACTGAGCCACCTCCCCAGCCCTTGTTTTGCTTTTTTGAGACAGGGACTCATGTGCTCAGGCTGGCCTCACACTGGCTATGTAGCCGGGAGAGTCTGAAGTTCTGATCCTCCGGCCTCCACCTCACTAATGTAAACATTGGTCTTATAGAAGCAGGCTAACATATGATTAATGTGCCTTTTTTTTTTTATGTTGAAGCTTAGTATCACAATTCCTTCAGAATAGTTCCTTCCATGGTTCAGGATGAAAAAAAAAATCTCTGACATGGAAAAACCAAACAAAGAATACACATCCCTTTAAAGTCACCATTTTTAATTAAAAATTTCTCACGTTGTATACAAACCAAACTCCATGATTACATGCAAAGCACCATTTCTGAATGACTGTAAAATCAAAAAGGCACAGTAGGAATCAAATCAACAATCTAAAGAGACTATTTTTAGCAGAAAAAAAATTTCCCTTAGGTTGGCCACAACCCAGAGCATCACATACCAGAAGAACCTCAGACAACCCTTGCTCTTTCCCATCACTTTCGGGCAAGATTAGGACAGTCTTAGCATTCGGACTTCGGAATGCTCAGCGTGAGTGATAACCAGACACATGGGCTCTGTTTAACCACACTTGAAATTGAACTTGTTTAATGAGTTGGTAACTTTGCTGCACTTCTTGGGGAGAAAGTGGTCTCAGTGCAGGAGGAGATGAATCCTGCCACACCAAACACACTATCAGCTAACATGATAGACAAAGCCAAAGAAAGGAGGCTCATGAGAACTTCAATCCACAACTGTGTAAAATAGGAAACCGGATGGACATTCTCAGTAACAGATGCCCTGGATCCCACATGAAGAAATGACTGGCTGCCCAGGGAAGAGAACTGCTTCTGTCCTGTAAAAATCTTACTGAAAAGAAAATCCAAAAGGATTTAGTGCATTCAATCTCTGCAAAAACACAAATGGGGAAATAATCAGCTAGAGACATGGAGCACATCCTAATTTCTAATTCTAAATCTCCATTTAGGTCTTAAAAGC
The DNA here is from genome assembly GCA_902168425.1 of Peromyscus attwateri. Classification (NCBI taxonomy): domain Eukaryota; kingdom Metazoa; phylum Chordata; class Mammalia; order Rodentia; family Cricetidae; genus Peromyscus; species Peromyscus attwateri. The sequence goes on from CABHPP010001000.1 coordinate 3,980, forward strand.
TTTGAAAGTACAGGTTTAAGGCATCAAAATGACTAATTATAGATGATAATAACACAGTCTGGATCATAGGAGGCAACTGGAGGCGTTTTAATTGGAAATAAGCATTTGAGATAATGTTAATAGCAGAGCAGAAAAATGAAGTTAAAAAAAAATCAGCGTTAAGAATCCTTCTGTCCTGGGTCTTGTTTTAATCGTCTCCTCCACAGAGAATGAGGAGAACCTTCCTGTAGTCTCCGGAAGTGTCGCCCTGGGAGAAAGGAGATCACGATTACCCACAGTTAAGAGATTCTTAGACAGTTACACGGTTCAAAATCACCTAAGTTCATTTTGCAAGCATGGCTAGATTTTTCTCAGGTTCTCAAAAAATTTTTTTATTACAAAAGTAATGCTTTGGGCTGGAGAGATGGCTTGGACATGAGGAGCACTCCTTGCTCCCACAGAGAACCTGAGTTTGATTTTTGCTGCTCCCAGTTGCCTATAACTACAGGTCCTGGGCCATCTGGCACCTTCCTCTAGTCTCCCTGGGCACTGGACACATGAGGCACATATATACACACACATTTACATACATATACATAGATATACAAAATAATAATCTTTTTAAAACAAAAGTAATACTTGTTCTATATTTTAAAAATACTTAAAAAGAGCATAGAAAGACCCATAATCCCATGACCTATGGATCACTGTTGTTAACACTGTGACATGTTCCTGTCCCCTAGTCTTTCCTCTCTGCATGCAGATCCCTGTGTGATGAGACTGTAGTACAGTAATCGTCTATGCCCTCATTTTGCTCTTTTTATTTTGGGTGGTGCCAGGGACCGAACCCATGACCATCCTCATGCTAGGCAAGTGTAGGCAAGTGCTCTACCAATGAACCATATACACCCAACCTCTGTATCCTGTTTTTTTCATTACAGTATTATTTAATGATTACAGAACATTCCCCTCCCCATTATCAGATGTTTATGTGGTCTTTGATGTTTCAATATAGCAAATTTTGTTGAATAAAGCACCTTGCAGCTGAGTTTTTATGAATTTTCCTCATAATTTGCTTTGAATACATTTTCATAAAATGAAAATTACTAGATTAATATCGTGAATTTTTCTAATACTTTTCATATGAGTTGTAAAATGGCCTTCCAGAGAGGTCCTATAATTTCTATATGGAAATGTTTATGGCCTAATAAATACATTGTAGTTTTTCCTATTTATTTATTTATTTATTTATTTATTTATATTTTTGGCACTGGGGACTGAACCCAGGGCCTTGTGTATACACTAAGCAACAATACCCTAAGCCCAATAAATCAGTTTGGGTTACTTCTTAATGGGCACTAAAACAGATGGAACTTTAAGAGTTCAAATTTGAATATCTGTCAAAATGAATAGTAATATATTATTAATTTGTCTCATTGATCTGTGAAATAATAAGTATGTATTAAGTTGCTTACTGGCATAGCACTGTTGCCATTGTCTTCTAATGGAGCTGTCCCAGTCAGGTTTCTGTTGCTACGATAAAGCAACTTGGGGATGAAAGGGTCTATTTGGCTTATCTACCCCAGGTCACAGTCCAACAAGGGAAGCCAAGGCAGAACTCAAGGCAGGAACCTGGAGGCAGGAACTGAAGTAGAAGCCATGGAGGAGTATTGCTTACTGACTTGCTCCCCATGGCTGGCTAAACCTTGCTTTCTTATACACCCCAGGACCCAGAACCACCTGCCCAGGGGTGGCACTACTCACAGTGGACTGGGCCTCCCCCATCAATCATCATTGAAGAAAATGTCCCACAGGCTTGCTTGCCTACAGGCCAATCTGGTAGGGGATTTCCTCAGCTGAGGTTTCCTATTCTCAGATGACTCCAGCTTATGTCAAGTTGACAACTAGTCAACACAAGCAGACGTTCCAAAGCTTTGTGACAATTTATTCTCTCAGTCCCCACTGCCTGCTGTGCGTGCGTGCGTGCGTGTGTTATAAGCTAGAGCCTGACACTGGGTGTCTTCTCTTATCACTCTACACATTATTGAGACAAGGTGTCTATCTCACTGAACCAGAAGCTCACCAACTGGGCAAGACTAGCTAATCAGTGAGTCTCACGGATCCCGGGGTCTCTGCCTTTGCCTGCTTGCTGTTACTCCTTTTATGTGGTACCTGGGAACCAAACTCATGTCCTTAAGCTTGTATGGCAAGCATTTTGCCCACTGAGCCATCCACCCCCAGCCCTATGTCTCCATGCCTGACACTCTTCTTAATAGCAGCTCTCAGTCAGTGTATTTCCTACTTTTCAGGGTATTTAATTCACAGGTCAAATCTTGATGAGAAGTTTGCTGTGTAAGCAACCCAAGCTTCTTGGAAATTAGTCTCAGCTTCATGTTTATGAGACTCTCCAGGCTTCTTAAAGAAGCAAAGGAGTTAATGAGGGGTTAGGAAGGGTGAGTCAGTTTTCACCACACCCACGCCATCTTGGAACTCCTGACTGTCTGGTACCCAGTAAAGAACAGTGAACGGGTAGGGCCGGAGGGGGATGCTTTCTCACATTTCCAGCAGTCCCTGCTGGCCCTGCAAAGGATTCTAGGTTCAGCTTCCTCTGCCGCCATTACCAGTCAGATGAGGAAGTTGTGCTTTTAAAAGTATTCATTAAGGGTTGAGAATGTAGTTCAGTGGTACAGAACCTGGAGCCCTGAGTTCAATCCTGTGTGTGTGTGTGTGTGTGTGTGCGTGTGCGCGCACATGCTTATTAAATTTTGATCTTTGGAGGAAGAATGAGGAACCATGAGCGACTGCAATTACTGTATGCAAGGATCTAAGGAGAAAGAAGTATTCACCCTAGAGAACAGCTACTGTCAGCCTCACAGGTCAAAGAACTCAGTGCTGTGAAGAAGGTATTCACATGAGAACAGGTGACCGACTGTGAGGACCTGCCCACTCCTTACAGGGAGCCTCTGAGGAAAAGCACCATGTGGAAGAAACATGTAGATTACAGGAATTTGTGGTGGGTTATTTAATGAGAAACGTCTCCCATAGGCTCATGTGTTTAAAAACTTGGTCCCCAAGTTTTTGGTGGCACTGTTTAAGAGGTTATGGAACCTTTAGGAGGTGCGGCCTTGCTGGAGGAAGTGCGTCACTAAGGGCAGGCCTGGAGGTTTTCTAGCCTCGCTCCATTTGCTGTGTACTCTGTTTCCTGTGTTCACATCAAGTGGGACCAGTCAGCTTCCTGCTCCTTTGGCCTACCACCATGTTTTCCCTCCTCTGGAACTACGAACCAAAGTCGACTATGTCTTCCCTAAGTTGCTCCTGGCATGGCGTTTACCCAGCAAGAGAAAGTAAATGATAGCACACAACTTCTGTCCAATTTGTTTCCCCATCTATTGGGCGCCTTGATGGCAGGCACGTGACAGGTCTTGGAGGGAAGAAACAGAGAAATAATAAGAGCCATTGAGAGCTCAAATAACGGGGTGTATACCAGTTACAGACACAGCTTCACATATCTCAAAGACCCTAGAGTTTGCAATATCAAATACTGGAATAAATTATGTGAGGTTATTGGTAACACATTTTTTCCTTTATTTTTTTATTTTCTGTGTTTGTGCACTATATGTATGCAGCACCCATGGAGGCCGGAAGAGGCTGTCAGATTCCTAAAACTGGAGTTACAGGTGGTTGTGAGCTGTCATGTGGGTGCTGGGAATGGAAATGAGGTCCCTAGAAAGAGCAGTCAGTTCTCTTAACTGCTTAGCACTCCAGCCCCTGGTATTCTAACCTTTCGGTAGAAAGATGTTTGAGACTGAGGTCAGGGGTGACGCTTCCTCTCCATAGTCTGTGTTCACTTGAACAGGTCAGTTACTTAAAATGTTAGGGCTTGTTATACTACACATGCTTTGAATAAAAGCAGTACTGAGTCACTGCCCCGGAATTTTCATCCTTGTTTGAGGCCAACATGAACTTATTACTGTATTTAGAAGGTAAACTTTTCAAGCTTGTACACCATGAGAAAGGAAGGACCCTGGAATCCCTGAGGCAGAGGGCCATCTTCATTGAGAATGACATGCTGAGGAGGAGGAGGAAACCAGTGCTGCTGCCCACCAAAGCCAGCTCTGTGTTCCCTGTGGTGTCCTACCTTGATGAAAGAGTACAAAGACTTTCCATAGAGCCTCTTGAAGTTTGCCCGGATGTCCAGCATGTCAATCTCTGCTCGAGAAACCATCACTCTGATGAGGGTGCTGTCATCAGTGCCTAAGCCCTGAGGAAGGGAGCCAGATCTTGCATCAGGTGATACTCTTCGTGGTCCGACAAGGCAATAGAGACTCCACCACAGCATCCTTTGCTCTATGACCTGGGAGGCCCGAGGAGCATCCTCATGCCTTAATTTGGGATGCAAGGCTTGACATGGCCCACCTTTCCAACACTCTGTGCACTGACCTGAAGACAGGGCTGCGCCTTTCCAAAGACAGGCTCTGTGCTGTTCAGCAGCCCTGTGTCATCTACTATGCCCCCCTCCCCCCCTCCCCCGCCCCCACCCTGTGGAAAGCTTCCCTCAAGGTTCTGCTTAAACAAAACAAGCTGGTTTTGTTTTCTTTCCTTCCTTCCTTCCTTCCTTCCTCCCTCCCTCCCTCCCTCCCTCCCTCCCTTCCTTCCTTCCTTCCTTCCTCTCTCTCTCTTTTATTACTAAGACAAGGCCTTGCCATAGAGCCCAGGCTGGGCTCAAACTAAGCAACCCTCCTTTTTCAGCCTCCCAAGAGCTAGAATTTCAGGTGTGTGTCAGCATGCCTGGCTCCAATTACCTTGTATGTTCTTTTCAAATCCTCCCTCAAGAATATTGAGAAACTATACTGTCCTTTGTACTCCTATAATAGTGGGTGTTGAACTGCTGACTTCCATTCTGTCTTATCGTGTTTTCTGTATATTTTATTTTCTCTGAAGACAGATATTCTTTAAGAGCAAAGACTCCCCACCGGGTAAGATGGCACAGGCCTGTGATCCCAGCACTTGGAAGACTGAGGCAAGATGATCAGGAGTCCAAGGCCATCCTCAGCTACAAAGAGAATTCTAGGCCAGCCTGGGCTACATGAGAACTTGCCTCTGAAGAACAACAAGAAAACCCAAGCACTCAGCTTCCTGGTTTCCTGTCCCCCTTGGGGTTCACGGCAGGGCTGGCTACACAGGGCCCAACACAGATCTGGGAACCTGGCTCTGAAGCTTGAGTTTGCCTCCTTGGGGCACTTCCTCCTCCATGAACAGCGCAAACAAACTTGTATACTCTGTATGCCTCAGTTTCTCCAGTTGTGAAACAGGACAGTTTGTGCCCCTGCTTCTCTTTGGGGGATAAATTAATCCATACACATAAGGCCCCGGGAACAGGGCTCCGCACATCACAAGTACACAGAGAACAGCACTCAGCATGAACAGCAGCAGTATTTAGGGAGGGATACAACATGGAGTCGAGTTGGCTGTTCCAGGGTGGAATTCGGGTGGCAAACCCAAGAAGGTGGACAAAAAATATGCCACATTCTTTGGAGTGATAAAAGCAAAGCCATTTACCTTCATGGATTTATAAAGCCGTTCAGCAAAATACGCGGGTTTGTTCCTCATGCACTTCACTGTGGAGAAAATGAACAACAGGAGGTGAGCACAGGCCACGCCCCACCAGGCCACTCCCGGTCTCAGGAGTGCTTCCCTTCTCTTAATTAATTACCTCTATTTCCATAAAAAGAAGAATGAAAAGATTACAGAAAAAAAATCCAAGAACAAAAAAAACCTGACAGTTATTCTGCTTCTACGAAGTTTCAAGAAATATTTCCTGCTTGCTTTGCGAGACCCATTTAAGCCAAGCAGCACTTCCTGAACAGAGTCTACACTCCAGGCCCCTCATACAGACAGGAAGGATCCTCGGCTTCTCAAGTTCCTGGAGAAGTCATTAATGATGGCCATCAAAGCGAGGGTGGCTTATAGTTCCAAAGTGATTATTACATCTGCCGTACAAAATAGTTGTGAGGGGGCTGGAGAGACAGCTCAGGGGTTAAGAGTATTTGTTCTTGCATAGGACTAGGGTTCAATTCCCAGCACTCACATGATTGCTTACAACTGCCTGTAAGTCCAGTTTCAAAGGATCTGACACCTTCTTTTTACCTCTGAGGGTACAAGACATGCACATGATACACAGACATACATGCAGGCAAAATACCCATACAATAAAAAAACTTAAAAATCAGTTATTAAACCTAACTACCCACTGACTTGCCAGATGCACTAGCATGGCATTATCTTTCTCCTATAATGAGAGAGAAAAGTACCAAAGACCAAAACAAAACAAAAACCACAAAGTCCCCTGGCACAAGAGCAGTCAGGTCATACAACATAGTTCTTTTTGCTTTGCTTTTTTCAGTCAGGTTCTCACATAGCCCAGGCTGGTCTTGAACTCACTATGCAGCTGAGGACACTCTTGAACTCCTGATCCTCATGGCTGCCTCTACCTCCCAAGTGCTGTAATTACAGGTGTGCACCATGTCTAGCTTTGCAAATATATCTTGTTTCAAGTTGTAGAACAGCCAGATGGGGCTGCTCATGTCTATTATCCTAGTACTCCTAGCCAGGATAGGAGGATTGCTGTAAGTTCAAGGCCAGCCTTGGCTACTGAATGAGACTATCTAGAAAAAGAAAAGTCTGGGGCTAGAGAGATGGCTCAGTGGTCAAGAGCACTGGCTGCTCTTGCAGAGGACCCAAGTTTGGTTCTCAGCACCCATGTGGTGGCTCACAACACTCTGTACCTCCTGTTTCGGGGATCCAGCACCCTCTTCTGGGCTCCGTAGGCATTGCATACATGTTGTACACAGACACATCTGCAAGCAAAATACTCACGCACAGAAAAATTATTTAAAAACAAAACAAAATTAAAAAAAAACAGTTCTGGAAAATCATCTGGATATGGTGGCACATGGCTGTGGGTCAGGTATTTGGGGACTGAGGTGAGAAGATCACATTAATCCAGGAGTTCCAGACCAGCCTGGCCAATCCATTTTTTGAAATTCTAGAATTTACCCTGAGTGATTGAAACAACTTTAATTTCAGAAAAACACAATTCTACATCTCCATGACAACATCTGGATACTAAGGAGAAACATCACCAGAATTAGTTCAGTGGCACACCAGCTTACCTATAGCCAACAGGGCGTCTTCAAAGCTACCAGATGTTTCCGATTTTATGCTCTGTTCAATGTCCTTCTGTGAGATCCTTTTGTATTCATCGAACACTACAATCAATAACAAGATAGTGTGATTTAGAAAACTGGGCTGGTGTGACGACTCGTCTGCTAAAGGTACTTGCAGCCAAGCCCGGTGACCTGAATTCCCTGGAACCCACATGGTGGAAGAAGAGAACTGTCCTCTGATCTCCACATGTGATCTGTGGCATCTGCATACCCGTATACATGTACTCATGCATGCAGATACACACATATAACACACACACACACACACACACACACACACATACACACACACACACACACACATGCACTCTCTCTAAATAAATAAACACATAAATAAATGTAATAAAAATTTAAATACAGGAAACTAAAATTTATGGAGAGAATGAACACATTTTAACAAGCTTATGCTACTTAATTTTTTGGCATATTTCAAGAGGAAACCAATTAGTATCATGGGTGAGGACCCAGGCAGGATGTGGCCTGGTGAACTGGGCCCATCCAGGAGGAAGAATGCTGAGATCCCTGGAGAATGTTGGGCACTCTTCCCCAGATCAAGCAGAGAGTCTTTGGGTACACACCGGCCTTCTTCCTGCTTCAGCAGACAGGGTCTGGTAGCTCACACCTGTAATCCCAGTACTTGGCAGGTGGAGGGAGGATGGGCAGTTCCTCAGTCACACCTTGAGTTCAAGCCCAGCCAGGACGACATGAGACCCTATCATTTTGAAATGTCAGCCTTGCAAGTCACCTGTGTCCTCCTCTTCCATTTGGCTCATTAAGACAAGAACAATTCAGCCTCCTCAGAACTGAGTCACATCTGGTAACAGCCGGTTGCTTCTTTTAATAGATTTTTCACATAATTAATTTTTTTCTTGTTTTTTTGCCAAGGATTTTTGAACACGATGAATATGTTTTCCTCTCTTCTTCCAGAGACTTCTTAGGACAGATATATCTGTTTTGTTTATCTCCTTAGTGGCCTTCACTGGCATACTGTCTTGTCCCCTCGATCCATGTGATTCTCACAGGTTATCAGTCAAGGGATACCAATGTTCAGCAATTCGCAATCATAACCTTGTCCCAGCAGGGTCCCTCTGAGTGACTTGCCCTCCAAGGAGATGGCTTTCTTTCTTTTTCTTATTTTGTGTGGTCAGGCATGGTGGTGCACACCTTTGGTCCTAGCACTTGGGAGGCAGAGGCAGGAGGATCTCTGTGAATTTGAGGCCAGCCTGGACTATAGAGTTGAGTTTCATGACAGCCGGGGCTCCACAGTGAGATCCTATCTCAAGAAACAAACTGTGTGGGGTGTGGTATGCTATGTTCTAATGGGTGTGTGTGTGTGTGTGTGTGTGTGTGTGTGTGTGCAAGCATGTGGAAGCCAGAAGCTGGGGTCAGGTGTCTTCTTATTTTTAATTTATTTTAATTAATTAATTAATTTTGATGGTGCTTACCACTGCTTATGCCTGTATTCATGCATACAAAAGCCACAGAAGGATGCTGGGTGTCTTCCTCTCTCACCCACATTCTCACTGCTTTAAGACAGGGTCACTCACTGAACTGGAAGCTCACCATTTCAGCTAGGCTGGCTGGCCAGTGAACTCCTGGGACCCGCGTGTCTCTGCCTTCCAGTACTGGGCTTACAGGCCCATGCGGTGGTACCTGGCTTTTTCATGTGGGAGTGTGGGCTTTGAGCTCAGGCCCTCATGCTTGCCCAGCAAGCACCTCCCACTGAGCCATCCCCCCCAGCCCCACCTCCCATTGAGCCATCCCCCCAGCCCACCACCTTATTTATTTATTTATTTATTCATTCATTCATTCATTCATTCATTTATTTTGAGACAGTCCTCACTGCATCTGAAGCTCACCAATCAGCCAGACTGGCTGGCCAGCAAGCCTCAGAGATCATCCCATTTCCATCTTTCCTGCCTAGGATTACTGGTGCATGGTGGAACCAGCTTTTTGTTTGTTCCCAGGAACCTCCCCAGAAGCACCTTGATTTGTGTTCTCATGGAGGGATTCAGATCTCCCTCCAATCTGGGGAGCCACTGGTACTTTCCGTTTTCCTTTTCATGGGTCCAGAATTTGTCCAGAATCAAAGACGCTAATCAGACCCCCGCTGTAAACGGGAGTGAACGCTTCCAGACAGAAAATTATTAACAAACCCTTACTTCTGGCCATTACTGTCTGTTGGTAACAAGATTATTCAGTTTACACTACCTAAGTGGTGCTTAAAATATTGTCTCTTGGTAAGTTTTGAACAAGTAATTTTTAACTGTTAACTGCCCAACTACAGACACACTTGGAATTACAAATTCTTGGTAAATGCGTCCCAGGACCTGCAGTTGTGGGAAAGTGCCACAAGGGGGAGCTCGCATTTGTAACCAGGCAAGGGGAGCCAATAAAAGAAAGCATAAAGCCCCACGTTTCATGGTGGTGTATGATTTATGGACAGGAGTAATTGCTTATTATTATTATTATTATTATTTTTGCCACTGAGGAGTATCTAGAATAATTACAACTTATAAATGTGTCAAACTTCGCAGTTACGTTGTATTTTCAATTTAGCAATCCCATTCTCCTCAAATTTCCCACAAGCTTTGAAACTTCATGCCTATGACAGGGAGATGGTGGTTTATAAAATTATGATGCCCATGAAGGTCTAAAGAGCTCATCTACAAGACAAACTGCCCTATTGAGTCCTTACTGCTGTTTACAAGGAGACTTAGCCTGACAACAAATATTCTATAATGGTTCAGTGTTCTTTCCCCCCAAAGAAGTTAAAAGCACATTACAAAGTTTAGAAATTACCAGAAGCAAATTAGGAGCATCACACAAAGGAAATAAGAAGTGAAATTACCCACGACTCATCTTACTCAATATAACCCCTGAAGAAATCCATCAGTGGTGTCAACAGAAATAAATATCAACTGACATTTGCTTAAATTGGCTCCTCGGGCAGTGAAGGTTCCTTTCTTATGTAAGTAATGGGAAATGAATCTCTTGGGGCTGCACTAGAGAAGGGACCAACTGGGAAGGCTGGTTTCCTGGGATGAGGAATGCTAAATTATTACGAACATGTTGTACATCTGTCAATTACTCAAATGAATCATTCAAAATTGGCCTTCATTCATATAATTTGATTCCCACATTTACTATTTACTAATAGTTATTTACTAATAACTAAATAGATAAAAAAAATCTAACAGTTTAGTTTATTTTCTGTGTCATGGTGGGGGAAAGGTCATCAGGAACTGGGGGAGCACTATGATCAAGACACATTATATACATGTTTGGAATTATCAAAAAATAAATAAAAGATATTCTTCTTTTAAAAGGTTATGGGGGGGGGGGCTGGAGAGATGGCTCAGAGGTTAAGAGCACTGACTGCTCTTCCAGAGGTCCTGAGTTCAATTCCCAGCAACCACATGGTGGCTCACAACCATCTGTAATGAGATCTGGTGCCTCTTCTGGCCTGCAGTCACATATGCTGTATACATAATAAATAAATAAATAAATAGATAGATAGATAGATAAATAAATAAATAAATATTTTTTTAAAAAAAAGGTTATTGGGGGGCTGGAAAGATGGCTCAGTAGTTAATAGCACTTGCTGCTCTTACAGAGGACCTGGGTTCAGGTCCCTTCCCAGCACCTACTTGGTGGCTCACAATTGTCTGTAACTCCAGTTCCAGGGGATCTGGCACACTCTTCTGATCTCCAAGGACATGAGACATACACTTTGGTTCATAGACATATATTCAGTCAAAACATTCATACGCACAAAATAAAATAAATTACTTAAAAATTTTAAGGTTATCAACCATTCCAGCAGAATTGAATGAGGTAGTGAGGTAGGTACCCACCGTGCAGCAGATGGTTTCGATTCCGGGAGCAGAGGATGCTCAGGAATTTCACCTCATCTGTCCCCCATTTCTTCTCTCCAGCCTCATACAGGTCCTGGTGCCAAACAAAGCATGAGTTTAAACATCAGAAAGGATGTGCCAGTACCTGGGCAAATAGTTCTAGAAATTCTAAGAGTCAAGATGGCTTGGTTTTATTTTATTAGTTGGAAAGGCAAACATGCTGTGTATACACACACACACACACACACACACACACACACACACACACACGTACACACACACACACACACACTCTCTTGGTCCTTCAGTTACTTTAACCTCATAATGGCGTGAAACAACATACACTCAGCAGAAATCAGGCTTCAAAGTCTCCATTTTGATCTTTCCTCGAGCCAGTCTACATAGTTCGGGACTTCATCACAATGTGAGTGTCAAGCAGTGAGCCATGTTCCCAGTTAGCTACAAGGGCAGACAACCAACACACTAGAGTGGACTTTGCTGCTAAGCTCCCCACTGTGAATGCTTTTTCAGCTTACACTAGGTTGGCACATAACACCATTGCAAGTCTCTGTTTCTGTGTCACTCTGTGATGTATATGCCGGCTGTGTGTGTGTGTGTGTGTGTGTTAATTCTGTTTTACAGAAGACCCTGACAGATATCCCACTGTGTTAATAAAGGAAGGCAGATGTGAGATGTGATCCCGATTTCTGGCACTAGCACATAAGCAGTCATACGGCCCTGGAGACTCTGAGAAGTCCGCACTGAGCGATACACACACTCCCTTCTTTTTAGTGAAAGCGACAGGTTCTTTTCTGCACGATCCATAGTGGCTCACACCCTGCACACCAAGTGGAATCACTCCACTGCTTAGTTGGGTGTTAGTTAACAATGGAAGGACTAAGATTTTCAGTTTACACTAGGTTGGCACATAACACCATTGCAAGTCTCTGTTTCTGTGTCTCTCTGTGATGTATATGCCGGGTGTGTGTGTGTGTGTGTGTGTGTGTGTGTGTGTGTGTGTGTTGCCAGGGAATGGAACCCAGAGGTCTTGGCCCATGCTATGCAAGTGTTCAGTGCTTGAGCTAAGTCCCCAGCCATTTCTTCCAGTTCTTCCAGGTCCTGCTTGTTGTTTGGTTTTTATTTTTGTCAATGTGAAACCAGCTAGACTCAAATGAGAAAATGCCTCCCTTGGATTATCTGTAGGTGAGTTTGTAGGGCATTTTCTTGATTAATGATTCATGTGAGAAAGGCCAGCCCATTGTGGGCAGTGACACCCATGGGCTGGTGGTCCTGGGTGTTATAAGAAAGCAGACTGAACCAGCCATGGGGAAAAAGTCAGTAAGCAGCACCCCTCCATGGCCTCTGCATCAGCTCCTGCCTCCAGGTTCCTGCCGTGTTTGAGTTCCTGTCTTGACTTCCTTCAATGATGAACTACAATGTGGAAGTGTAAGCCAAATAAACTTTTTCCTCCCCAACTTGACTTTTGGTCATAGTGTTTCATCACAGCAATATAACCCTAACTAAGAGAGAAACAAAGCTATGATACTCCATTATTTGGTCTGAACTCAAGCAAAGAGCTTTCTCCAGAGCCTCAATTTCCTTACCTGTAAAATGGGGTAAAAGTCCTAAGGTTGTTGTAAGGATTCAATGGTTTGCCTAAGAAAAGCTGTGCAGGGAATGGGGGTGCTTGGTTCTTACTGAGGGTCCACTGTTTATAAGCTACTGTCACTGTGTTACTTGGCCACAGGGATTAGTGTCAGGACAGACATCAGGGTGTCAGGACAGACTTCAGTGTATCAGGACAGACATCAGTGTGTCAGGACAGACATCCGGGTGTCAAGACAGACATCCGGGTGTCAGGACAGACATCAGGGAGTTAGGACAGACATCAGTGTGTCAGGACAGACATCAGGGTGTCAGGACAGACTTTAGTGTGTCAGGACAGACATCAGGGTGTCAGGACAGACATCAGGGAGTCAGGACAGACATCAGTGTGTCGGGACAGACATCAGGGTGTCAGGACAGACATCAGGGAGTCAGGACAGACATCAGGGAGTCAGGACAGACATCAGGGAGTCAGGACAGACATCAGTGTGTCAGGACAGATAGTGTGCTGGGTCTGGGACAGTAGCCTTCTTTTGAGAGTCACATGATATTTACAGGTCCTACCTCATGTTCTCTTTAGGGATGTGTGAAAAGCAGAGGCAGCTCCTTCCCCTCTGTATCATTCAGAAGATGCCTGAAATGGCTGGGGACTTAGCTCAAGCACTGAACACTTGCATAGCATGGGCCAAGACCTCTGGGTTCCATTCCCTGGCAACACACACACACACACACACACACACACACACACACACACGCACGCACACACGCACGCACAGAGATTGAGATTCTCTGGGATCCTCATGTGGCCCCAGTGTGAGAAGACCTAGAATCCAAGAGAGTAGACATGGCCCAGAGCCACCCCACGTCCCAGGTACCCCTGAAAGAAACCTGTTAATAAAAGATTGTCTGTGGGAGTCTTTTCCATAAAACACCCCAGCCTGACTAATATACCCTGAAGTAGAAGAGGCTGCCCACCAACCAAGTGAGGCGTGTCTTAGAGAAGAAACTACAAGAAGGAATTTGCAGTCTACTAACCTGGGCGTCCTGCTTCACAAGCGCATCATCCAGGTAATTCCCTTCATCCCTGCCTCCCTGAGAATGAAACAGACGAGAGTAAGCAAGTGCCCATGGAGATGCCAGAGTGCTCTTAAGACCGAAGGCCTGGAGACAAGATGCGAAAAAAGCTGGGTCTTCAGGTTAGAGAGTGGACCGCTGTCTTCTGTCACCAGGGCTTGGACCTGTGCCCTGGAGATGTGCCCGGCAGTGTGAGCCCACCGTGACTCCTGATGTTACAAAACCGGCTCTACCAGCAGAAGGGCAATACCATCTCTCTGCTTCCTCCTCTCCTCCCCCGATTCCCACCACTGCACCGACCCAGCTGACTCGGCCTTCTTAACTAGCCAGGCTCCATTGATCAAGAGAATGCTGGACCTGAGGTGGAACTTGGGGAGCTGATGCAATGCCAGCATCAAATACACCAGCTCCGGCATGGAGGACCGCGGGAACCCCTGAAGGAACACTAAGGTGTGATAGGCACTGCCCTCCAGTTTGGAAGGCTGTTCTTAAAAAGTGTGTTATGTGTTGTGTGTGTTGTGTATGTGTGTTCAGGTGCCTACAGAGGCCAGAAGCGGGCATCAGATCTCCTGGATCTGGAGTTATAGGTGATTGTGAGCCATCCAATGTGAGTGTGGGGTTTAACTCAGGTCCTCTGCAAGAGCAAGGAGTACTCTCAACCTCTCCAGCTCTGCCACCGGATGAACGTCTAAAACACATGGAAGTTAGCTCTCGATATCCTTGTAATCCAGTGCACTTTGTAACAGAGGTGGCTGGCACGAACATGAGACATGTGAACAGTGAATTAAAGCAAAAGAAATGCTTGAGCATGTATGATGAGCCAGGGTCTCTGAAGGAGAAACATAAAGGAACAGAGCAGCCTGAGAATGACACCTGGGGAAGACCCATGTTTAGGAGGCTGAAAAGATGAAGGGGGCAGGTAAGGGAGGGCGCATGTGTCAATCAACCCAGCATCCCCTATCAGAGGCTGGGACCGAGGAAGCCACGCACCGCCGTCAGGGACACCAGTACTCGCTGGAACATGAAGGATGTATCTGAGCAGATGTCCTCTTCAAGGCTCCTTCCATAGTCTACCAAGAAATTGGAAATGGGTGCATCAGAACAGAGACCTGTCCAGTGCTGTCACCCTCCAGCAAGCTCTGTCCCTCCAAGCCAGCCTGCTCACTGGAGCAGCTCAGAGCAAGGTGCTACCCCATGTGAGGTTTTCAAAATCTGAACTCTGTGTGGCCCCAGCCCTCCCTGGGAGGTCTATAAGCCAGTAATGGTTGCTGGGGGTGGGGGTGCGGGGGAGACAATTCCTTTAGTGGAACCATCAGTAGCCATCAGTAAGGTACCCATGCTCCTGTAAGCAATTCTAATGAAGCTCATTAACTCATAAAAATGGCACCAAAACAAACAATAAATATATGTAACTATGACCTCGTAAATGGACCCAGAAGGAGCTATGGCTGTCTCTTTAAGATGATGGGGACCAGGAAGGCGGGGCTAGAGTCCTGCTTGGTTTCCTCCTGAGACTCTGCTCTGTATGTGTCTGAATGGAAGCTTGTTGTGGAATATTACTTTAACTGTGTAAAGGTGTGTTACATTTGTTTCTGCTGCCTTTGTTAACGATTATTACTTTAACTGTGTAAAGGTGTGTTACATTTGTTTCTGCTGCCTTTGTTAATGATGAAAAGATGTGTTACATTTGTTTATGCTGCATTTGTTTAATTATGGAAAGATGTGTTGCATTTGGTTATGCTGCATTTGTTTAACTATGTAAAGATGTGTTGCATTTGTTTTACCTTGCCTGCCTAAGGCACCTGATTGGTCTAATAAAAAGCTGACTGGCCAATAGCCAGGCAGTAGAGGGATAGGCAGAGAGAATAAATAGGAGGAGAAACTGAGAATGAGGGAAAAAGAGGGAGATGCCCAGAGCCAGCCAGGCAGCGGCCAGCTGGCAGACAAGAGTAGCACATACAGAAAGAAAGGTAAAAAGCCCAGAGGCAAAACATAGATGAAGAGAAACAGGTTAACCTAAGTTAAAGAAAAAGAGCTAGACAGAAATGAGCCTAAGCTAGGACGAGCATTCGTAACTAATAAGAAATCTCTGTCATGACTTAAGAGCTGGTTGGTGGCCTAAAAGAAAAAGCCTGGTACAGAAACTAAGGTTACCAGTGTCACAGGACAGAGGTCCCCAGAGAGGTTCTAACAGATCTCTTTGAAGAATGACACTCTCTACAGCCACCAAAAGCCACTGTGGGGCAGATACCAGGGATAGGGGCTAACTCCAAACCACAGGTGGGACTGTGTGGGAGGAATGGAGGTTCTTGTACTCACAGATAACACCAGGGGGAGCAAAATGTTAAACACACAGGATTGCTCCTTCAAAGGAAGGGGTGTACAACCTGTTATCCACCCAGAAGGCTGGGAGCAGACGTGGTTAATAGCCTGGTGACCTTCGCACTATCTGTGTGGACGAGACCACACTCAATCCTCCCCCGACCCTTATCGAGAGCTTGTCAATCTATAGAACTTATCTTTATGGGAGGTGTCACATGTAATCAATCTCTAGAACACATCTTTATGGAAGATGTCACATGCACTTTACAAAGAGTTTCGATGTAGTCATATCTTAAGTTTTATTGTGCACACAGGGTTGGGTTAGTTATCACCAGGAAAATTTTCACCAAATTATGCTGTGCTTAAATATGCCTAAAATAAACTACTCAGGGTCAAAGACTGAACGAACACTGGCTACTTAGTCGTGTTGAACCAAATTGCCTTCTTGCCTCCCCTTACTCTGCTGGCTGTGGTGATCGCAGAGACACCCCCTCCCCTCCAGGGCTGAGGTCAGGGTTATGGGGCTAAATCCAAAACCTTCAGAGTTACAGAGCTAACTCCAAATCCTGGGTAGGGCAGAGGTCAGGCTACCTGACCTCTAGGGCTAACTCTAGATTCCTAGGGTTTAGGTTCAGCCTCTGAACCCTGAACAAGAGCCCCTACTACGTGACTGTTTTCTCCATAGAAGTGATACAGATTGTATATGAAAACATAGGGAACATTAGTCCTGGGGTACAGCTCTGTGCCAGAGCCTAGAGCAATGGCCTAGCTTGTGAGAGACTCTGGGGCTCCATCCCTAGCCCCTGGTGGGTGATACATATGGCAGAAACCTAAGGGAATGTAAGTAAAATAAAGGGAAGAAAACTTCACTGTAACCTAATAGCTGAGAAATAATAGTTACTGGTTTGTTTTCAAGTCATAGGCAACCTGTGCCAGGGCTTGGAGGGTGCTACTTACGCTGCTGGTACGTCTGGTTGATGCGACGGATCTCCTCGGGGGTACGGGAAGCCAGGATCTCAATCAGACAGCCCTCATCTGTGCCAGCGCCCTAAATGTGAGGCCGGAGGTGAGGATGGCATGAACCCGTGGGTCAAGTTAATGTGCAATCGTTATGCACAGTTGAACATGAAATAAAATGATACAATTAAAATTACAAACTAAAAACTTGAGCCCCACACTCAGAAGGAATGCAGGTATGAAGCTGCAGGGTGTAATGCCATCCCACTGGGGTCCAGAAGCAGGGCCTGCTAACTTCTAACTGGCCTGCCCACGCCCAGAGGGTTCACCATAATCATTATTCGTAATAACACACACTTGTACAGTCGGTCGCCATCTGTTGCTGGTTGTAGCAGGTTAGGCACAGTTTCTGCCTTCTGTGGTCCGGCTCTTTCCTTGACCTCTGTTCTCTTTCTCTGAAGGTCAGACTTCCTGGCAAAGACTTTGCTACCTTCCTGTTTTCCCAGAGCCTAGCCCAGAACCTTCTACAAGGTGTATTTATTGATAAGAAACTATACCGGCATCTCAGATTCATTTACTACCAACCAGGTCAGCTATAGGGGATGGATGTGCATGTGCATGCCTGACACCTGGGTTCTACCAGCGCCACAGACCAGTCCCTCCTCATTCAGCCCCAGGAAGGAGCAAATGATTCAGCAAATTTGGGGAAAACAATTTTTTAATTACAACTGCCATGTACACCTCAAGTTGTCAAGAGGGAAAAACCCGTCTCTCATCCTCTATTCTCCCCCCTCTCAGAAGGGCTTGGCTATAGTTTTTTTTTTTTTTTTTTTTTGTCTCATTGTCTCTAACTTTAAGGTTTTACTTTACGTGCGTGTGGGTCTGTGCCTGTGAGTCCAGTGCCCAAGGGGGGCAGAAGTGGGCGTCAGATCCCTGGAGCTGGCGTTACAGGTGGTTGTGACCTGTCTGACGTGTGTGTTGGGAAGGCAACTCCAGTCCTGTGCTAGGGCCGTAAGCACTCTTAAGCACATCACCACGTGCCCTGAGGACATTAGGGTGCAAAGGGACCACTGACCTTCATAGCCCTCCGCAGCTCCTGCACGTCGTACAGCACGGTGGGGGTCATCATCCCCACAATCACCTGCTCAAAGTTGCTGCTCAACTCCGACTTCAAGTCATCAATCAGGTCCTGAGATGAGAAGGAAGTGTCTACTGTTAGCTGCTACTGTCTCTCACGCCAGCCACTCTCTCGTCATGGGGCAAGGACGTCTTGGGCACTAAGACGGTCTGTGCTGTCGTCCTCCCGGAAGCAGGCAGAGGCGTTTTCCTAGGCCATGGACACATCTGCATAGCTACAGTCCCACCAGAAAGCTGTTACAATACTTCCCTGAGTATCCAACTATCTGTCTATGACTGGATTTTATTTTTTGACTTCAACCAAAAACATACAGTACAGCAAGTGAGAAAGAGAGTGTGGCCATTTCTCATGAAGCCAAACGTGAGTGAGAGTTGTAAAACAATGTCAGCTTTCTCGAGAAATTTTGTTTTTGTTTTATTGTTGTTCTCATTGAATTTTACTTTTGAACGCATAGCTATTTCTCTTTTATAAGTGTGTGATTACAGTCCTCTGTTTGTGTGCGGAGGTGTGCTGCAGTCACAAGTAGAGGCCAGAGCACAGCCTAAGGGAGAAGGTTCTCTCTGTCCTGTGGGGTCGAACTCAGCTTGCTCAGCTGGGCAGCAAGCACCTTTACACACTAAGCCATCTCACTGGCCCCATATTTTTGTTTGTTTGTTGTAGGGAGCTGCGTGTAGCCACGCCTTACAGGTGGCGCTGGTTACCGCCTTCCGCCATCCCGACGGCGAGTGCTCCTCGTGTTAAACAGCTCCAGGTGAGGCTGTAGCGGAATGTGTGGCTTGCTTACGCATGCTTGAGCCTATGGGGCAATGCCCACGTGGCGACCTGGGGTTGGCTGCCCAGAGCCTATATAAGGCCGGGAGAGGCTTTGCCCGGGGATTCCTTCAGAAGGAGGGGATCTTTTAGAAGTCAGAATACAGTTTAAAGGCCTGATTAAATTGCAAGGAGAAGAGCTCGGTGACGTGTCTTCCTTGCTGGACGAGGGGGGCGCCACAGTTTGTGTCTATGGGTGTGTATACCGACATACTACATATGTGTGTACATGTTTATGTGTCTGTACCTGTGTGTAGGTACATGTACGTGTGTGTACATGCACACATAAGCATGTGTGTGTGTGAAAGGCCAGTTGTCAATGTCTGGAGTCTTCCTCAACTGCTCTCTACCTTCTTTTTGGGTAGGCTAGGCTGGTTGGCCAACAAATCCCCCCCACCCCCATCTCCTCCCCATCGCTGGGATGCTATTATATATAGACATCTATGTATGTATATATGGTAAAAATTATACTATATATCTTTCTATCATGCATATTTTTATGATAAATTCACAAATGTGGATTGAATGAATGAATGAGTAAAGGAATGAATTAGAAGTCAGACAATCCATTAATATTGGTCACCTCAGACTACCACGGGTTAGCTGAGTTCTGAAGTTAACCCCAAGTGTGTATTGCAACACCAGTTAGATGTATAGCTCACACCTCACTTGACTGTCCACGTCTGCCACTGGGCATTCAGTTCCTGGAGGATGCAGAACAGTTATAGTCGGTGACTTCTGTCCCATTCTGTACAGAAGTGCCCAGGGTTCGCCTGTAGATGCTCTGGAGAGCAGCTAATCAGCTCTGCCCTGCCTGTCCCTCCCCAGCTTGCCCAGCAGTGTGGAGCCATCTGTGAGGAGCAGCCTCAATCTTCCTGGCTATGACATCTCCCAAGACAGATGCTCTGGGCATGAAGTCACTTGGTGCCGATATACAAAGACGCTCATCGGCTGTTTCCTCAGACTAAGGTTCTCCATAAGCACAAGAGTTGGGGGTGCTTTTCAAGGTGCCATGGAAAGACTGGCTGGATAATTCTAGTGAAGGAGTTATTGCAAATGGAGTCAAGCATCTTCAGGGGTGTGGGAGTCAGACAAAATCTAAACCGTGCAGAGTAAACAGTTTATAAGCTGCCATGCATGCGCATGCAATTCCACAGAAAGCCCTACTCTGGCGTGTGAAGGTCTCTCCATTGAAGTTCATCAAAGGAATGACTATCTAAATGTGTATTTATATATACGAGTTACGGCACTAAATTCCAGGAAATGGCGGTGAAGACAAACTGGACTTCTAAGTATTTTAGTCAGGGGTCTTGAACACTAGGCCCAACGGCTCTGCAGGTGCCCAGTACTCCACAGCACTTCCAATTGAGCACGCAACCCACAGTCCTGTGAGCACTTGGGTGGAAAGAGACCCTGCCTGGCCTTGAGGCTGTGAGTCAACAGCTCCCTGAAAGTGGAGAAACCTTGTTTTGTTTTGAGTTTTGCAAAAATACCCTTTAAATTTTCTTTTCAGATATTTTTCTTTTTTTTTTTGTGTGTGTGTGTGTGTGTGTGTGTGTGTGTGTGTGTGTGTGTGTGTGTGAGAGAGAGAGAGAGAGAGAGAGAGAGAGAGAGAGAGAGAGAGAGAGACCTCACATGTGGAGGTCAGTGGACAATTCTGTGGAGTTGGTTTTCTCCCACCACCAGGTGGGTCTCAAGCACTGAAGTCAGGTCATCGAGCTCTGGGGCAAGTGCCCTTACCCGCTGAACCCTCATTTTCTATCATTATTTTTAACTGACACACAATTGTTGTACTAATAGGTCTCAGTGTGACGTTTCAGTACTTGTACCCGATGTGTGATTCTCAAATAAAGTGACTGGCATATCCGTCATTCAGACGTTTGTCATTTCTTTGCTAGGAACATTGCAAATCCTCTCTACTCATTATTCTGAGGGTCTGATTAGCTGCTACCCACCCACAGTCCCCCCACCATGCTCCAGAGCCTCAGGGGTTAGCCTCTCCTCCAGCTGCTCCCCATACCTCTTACCTCTCTTCTCCCACAGCTTCCTAGACTCTGGTAACCCCTAACTTCACAGATAGTCTCAAGGCACTGGGTCACTTCAGGAGTCTAGTTTGGGGTGGGGGTGAGGGTATGGGGGTGAGGGTTAGAGGGTGGAGGGTGGGGGGCTCTGCTTCCACACTGCCTGACAAGTCCCTGGTCATCGTCAAGAGCAGGAGGAACTGGGCCTACCCTGCCGATGTTGCTCTTGTAGGCAGTCCTGATTTCCTGACGCTGGGCAGTGTTGCGGTAGGCCAGGACTCCGATGATGGCATCTTCATCGGTACCTGGGGACGAGATGGACACAGCAAGGGGCCATGATGTCTCGCCTGTGGCCACTGGAGTTACCTCAGGAAGGCTGAATGTTTGCTAAGAAAACAGAACCTGGAAGCAAGAATGACGTCAGCCTCTAACCCAGCGGTCTGGAGGGGGTTCGAGGCAGGAGCTCTTTCTCACAGCTGGACATTATTGTGTTTGAAGAATTTTCTGTTCATTTGTTGGAAGAAACAGCTGGAGTGGGGGTGGGGGATAGAAACTGCTCTACTACAATACCCCAGGGAGAAAGTTTTAAAGGGTGAGTTCACGGCAGTCATTCTTCACAAGATCGGATATCCCGGAGGAGAGGCGGAGGGAGAGCTGCGGAACTCTCAAATCCAACCTTCGGAGCTCTGCACTGGAAGGAGGAGCCCTTCCTGCTTTGAACCCTAAAATTAGCTTTGAGTTTTTTAAAAAATGGCCCCCCTTCCTCCAGATTCAAATTTCCTTCTAAGCCATGCAAAGTGTGGCCCCACAACCTTCTCTGTATCCACACTCTGCTTTTAACCCATACATTACCATGCGAACTCAAGAGTTTTCCATGGGCCTGTGAAACATTCTAACTAAATTCTCATTTTCTGGCTAGGTTCATTTTTTTCCGATAAGAAAAACTCACAGCTCATCCCTCGCCTGCTCACAATGGCTCCCTGTGGTCAGCTGGGTTCACACAGGGCTGCCATCTTGGGTGCTCTGCCTTCATCTCCTGTTCTCTAAGCTATATACCTACGGACCAGGAGAGGCGACAGCCAGATTCGTAAGCTTAGCTCTCTTTTGTTTGTTTGGGGCTTTCCTGGGTAGCCTAGGCGGATCCTGAACTCTCAATCCTGCCTCTGCCTCCCCAGGGTGGAGATTCCAGGCATGTACCACACCCCGCCCAGAATCTGCTTTTGAATTGCTCTGCTTTTCCCACTTGCACGTTGGCCACTCTCTCGAACCCTTCATTACCAGTCCCCGTGAGTCCATTTATCACCCTGATTCTGATACCTGTGGCTTCCGGGCCACTGTCTCTGGGCCACCCCTCCAGGGCTGTGACTCAATTGGTGGCTTTCTCAGTAGCCCTAGGATGTCCCCACTTAGGACTCGTTATCTCTGTGACTCCTCTAAGCTCAACTTCACTTCCAGAAACATATTCTCTCTTCATTATTTATTAAAGTTCCACCCACCTCCCAAGGGCATCTTAAGTTCCATGCCTCCAAGGTTTGCCTGATGATTCCATGTGAAAGGTGATCTCTCCTTGAACGACTTTTTTTTTTTAAACACAGATTCATGCATCCAAGCCTGTTCAAACTTATTATGGCCTTGAACTCCACCTTTACTGCAGATCAAACCCAGGGCTTTGTGCAGGTTGGGGCACTCTACTGACTGAACCACAACCCTGGCCCCACAGAGTTCTTGCCCATCCGATGTTTTTTAATTTTATTTTAAATTGTGTGCATGCGCATGGGTACATTGGAGGAGATGTCTGCAGAAGCAAGAGTCGCTCCATCCCCTGGAGCTGGAGTTACAGACGGTTGTGAGCTGCCCAATGGGGGTGACGAGAATGGAGCTTGGATACCCTGAAAGAACAGAACATGCTCCTAACTGCCGAGCCAGCTCTTCAGCCCCACTGTATACTCTTAGCCGAGGTGACAAGCACCCTTGGATTCCTGACCACCAGGAATAGGTTTTATGGTCCTTGTCTCCTCCAATCGCTCACCTCATCAGTCCACATCAGCAGGCCCTGAAAAAGGCCTGGTTGTGCCAAATGTCTCCTGATTCTTGCTTGGGAATTCTGAACACTTTGCTACACACTCTGGACTATACTGTCCTTGCAATATACCGCATTAAAATCAGAATGAAAGATGATGGTGGGGCCTACATAGTTTCTACTTTATCTACAACCAGAGGAAAAGGAGGAGGGTGTCTAAGTTCAGGACGACATTCTTTCAGAGATAGGTGGCAGGGTCAAGGGCTTAGGCCTGGCCTGGGGTGAAGTCTGACTGCCAGAGGCTGCCTACCTGCCGCTTCCCAGCATCCTGCCTCTCACTGATTCAGACAGCCTGGGGGAGTCAGCTCAACTCCCTGTATCCCTTCACTTCTCCACACCCTGCTTTTCATGAGCAGGCCTTTAGGGGTTAAAAGACAATAGTCCTTGTGAAGCCTCTGCCTTTAGGCTAACACGGGGGAGATTGACAAATGCCTGCCACTCTGGCCGCCGCTGTTACACAGTCTAAGGAAAATGAATCTGAGATGGAAAGACTGAGAAACAAGGTCTCGTTGCCAAGGGTCTTTACCCAAATCTCAGAGATTCTCAGTGATAACTAGGAACTGGGGACATCTCTCCTTCCACATGTCCAACAGGCAAAGCCTTGAGGCAGAAATGTGTCCAGGGTAGCTGGCAGCACATCCTGTACAGCCGCATCTGCCCTCAGGAAGACAACTGCAGGGCCAGGCCCTGGGAGACATCCCCTGCCTGCTCACGTACAACGGCCTTCCGCATGTCAGTACTGACTCAGCTGCACAGTCACGTAGCAGCCCCAGGCAGTAATGGGAGGTGATGGAACATTTAAAAAGGTGGAACTTAATGGAAGTTAGGTCTTTGGGAGGTGTGTTCATAAATCATTTGCTCCTTCTCCTCTCTCTCTCTCTCTCTTTCTCTCTTTACTCTCTAGCTGTAATATAAATTAACTTTCTTCTTGATGTGCTATCTAATCACAGGCCCCAAAGGAATGAGCCAGGCAGCCATGGACTTGATGTCTCTAAAGCTGTAATCTAAAACAAACCTTCCCCCTTTTAAAGATGATTGTCTTGGGTATTCTGTTACAGTAACAGAAAATTCACTACTAACCCACTGTCCCATCCAAATTGTAGACAATCCCTCACCATCATTTATGTTTGTTTGTTGTTGTTTTGAAGTAGAGGGGATTGAACCCAAGGGCCTTGTGCCTGTGAGGCAAGCACTCTACCAACTGAGCTACCTCAGCTCTGTCCCCAATATATTTTCCTAAAGGTCATGAATATCAGTGCCCATGGTGCCCTCCTCACCACTGTGACATACCACATTCAGGACAGTTCACACTCAGAAAGATACTTACCAAGTCCTTTCATGGCCTTCCTCAGGGCCTGGGCATCTTCAACTGCATTGAATCCCGAAGCAGCTTTCACGGTTCCTCCTTTGGTTGCCTGAGAACACAGACAATGGCATGTCAGTGACCTCCCCTTCAGAATCCCAGGCTCCGCTCCAGGGGCCAGGACGACAGCAGCAACTGCGAAGGGTAAGGCTCTCACCCTGGGCGAGCTGCCGCCCTCTCCGAGGAAGGCAGACAGTGGGCACCCCTCAAATACACACCCCATAGACGGCACGGTAGGACAGAGAGGTGCCACAGAGGAAGGAGAGTCCTGGTGGGCGGCAGGAACGGCTGACATTTAGGCCGAGACATGGTTCATGTGAGGCATTCGGCCACACAACAATGAAGACAGAGGAAATGCTAGCCCAAAGGCCCTGGGGTTGTCACTAGCTTTGAAGGTGCCAGAAGCTGGTGGGAGAAAAATCACACCACCTCGGGTGATGCAATCTCCCAAAAAGGAAAAAAGAAAAAAAAAAGTATGAATTCAATCAAGTTCAAGTCTGCAGAGCCAAAAACATTAGCTGTAAATATAACTCACAAGGAACTGCCAAACCAATAGTATAGCTTCTTCAGTCTGAGAGACTGCAAGGGAGACTGGGAAGGGAGACTGGGAGAGAGAGGCGGAGGGAGTGCCAGCTCAAGAGGTTAAACAGACACACCAGCCAACAGTAGCTGGCACATGCTGCATGCCCGTCATCCCAGCACTTGGGAGAGGGAAGTAGGAGACCAAGAGTTCATGGCTAGCCTCAGCCACATACCTGGTTCAAGGCTAGCCTAAGCTACTGAGACCCTATCTCAAAAACCCAAACCCTAAACCCCAAACCAAGCAACCAACCAAACAAACAAAAAATCAGCCCTAGAGTCGAGCCTTATTTGGATGGAGGATCCGAGTGAGGGAACAGGACAGCTATAAGAAGACAGCTGGACATTTGATATTTTATGACCCAGGGAGTCAGTCCTAAGATTCTCCGGTCTGATAATGGTGCTGTGGCTGCCACTTATGTTTTAAGAGGTTTACTTTTGTACTGCTGACTCAGAGGTAGAAGATAGGATATCTGGAATCGGCTTCAGAATAACGCAGGTGGGAGAAGTAGAGATAAACAGGACACAAAATTGAGTGCGAGTTAGTAATTAACCAGAAGGATGGGAAGGAAGTTAGTTAGGCACCGGCAGGCTTGGAGGTCACTGGAGAGAGAGATTCCTCTCCCGTCAGCTCTGGCTCCACCGCTGGGGTCTCTGTTAACTCACTGATTTTAAGGGAGGGGGAAACATCAAAGGGCTCATCGTTAAGATTTAAAACATCAAATGAAGGGACAGTTACAGATGGACGAACCAGGGAGGGAGGAGGCAGCAGGGCAAACTACTGTTATTTCCTCCCGGTAAAGACAGCTATTTTTGAATGTACGTGTGTGTGTGTGTGTGTGTGTGTGTGTGCGCGCGCGCGCGCGCATGGGGAGGCCAGACGGTGACGTCAGGTGTTTCTGCAGCTACTCCATCTTGTTTTTTAATTTAAAATTTATTTATGTGTATTGTGTACGGGTGCCCGTGAAGTCCCAAAGATGGCATCAAGTCCTCATGGAAGTGGAGGTAGAAGTAGCTGTGAGTCACCAGATGTGGGTGTTAGAAACTGAACTCGGGACGCTTCCAGAGTGACAAGAGCTCTTAACTGCTGAGCCATCTATCCAGTAACCCCCCCCCCCTTTTTTTTTTTTTTGAGATAGGGCAGGGTCTCTCACTGAGCTCACTGATTGGCTGCACTGTCTGGCCAGCTAGCCCCAGGGATCTGCCTGTCTCTGCCTCTACTTGGGTTACCAGTGCACACTGCTGCACCTGCTTCTTACATGGGTTCTGGGGATTGAACTCAGGTCCTCAAGCTTGTGTGGCAAGCACGTTACCAACTGAGCTACCTCCCCACCCCAGGATGTGTATATATATGTAATTACACACACACACATCGTCCTTCTTTTTTGGCCTTGAAATGAAGATGACCTTGAACTTCCAACCTTCCTGCCTCCAGCTCCTGTGTGCTGGGATACCGGGTGTGAGACAATACGCCTGGTTTATGTGGTTCTGGGGATCAGGAGGACCAGGAGTTCAAGGTCATCCTTGATGACACCGAGAGTTTGAGGCTAGCCCAGAATATGCTCAGGCTGCTGTGGAGTTGGAGACCAGCTGAGAGCAAGGACTGAGGCTGCGGGTGGGGACACGGTGCTGGACAGCGTGAGGTACAGAGTATGGGGCACAGTCAGACTGCACACATGATTTCAAGCAAAGACACAGAACTTGCTGATGGATTAACATGGAGGTGAAGACAGAAAAAAAAAAAAATCAAGGATGGCTTCAAACTTCGGAGCAGTACCGTGAGAGTGGTGTCATTTATCCAGAGGGGACACTGAGAGAGGATGGCCATATCTGACATGATGGGTGTGGAGTTCAGAAGTTCTATTCTCAAAATGTTTTCTATTAGGCATCCATGCCAAGCACCCATGAGCAGTGGTCCAGGACAAGTCTAGAGGTTAACCTAAAATACACATTAGGGCACAACAGCACTGGATGGGAGTTTGTTGAGACACCCTAAGAAGAAGTGAAGCGTGAGGGCAGCAGCACTGGGACCAGCCTGGGTCTCTCACACTGGATACGTTCAGCCCAGCAGAGACTGACAGGCCATCCATCAAGCATGCCGATGAGAGGAGTCACCCTGGAGATGTAGGAAACCCCAAGATGGGGTACGGAGGAAGTGGCCTGCAGCTGTTACAGCAGAGTATAATAGTTAATAGTGTCATATTGTCAACCTGAATCATGTCAGAGAGAAACTCTAGACACGCCTATGAGGAAGACCCACCCCAAACGTGGGTGGCACCATTTCATGGCTGCCTGGACTGTAGAATACTTTTTTGTTTGTTTGTTTGTTTTTTGTTTTTTGTTTTTCGAGACAGGGTTTCTCTGTGTAGCTTTATGCCTTTCCTGGATCTCACTCTGTAGTCCAGGCTGGCCTCAGACTCACAAAGATCCACCTGCTTCTGCCTCCCAAGTGCTGGGATTAAAGGTGTGCGCCACCACCGCCCGGCTGGACTGTAGAATACTAAGAAGAAAGCTGAGCACACGCGCCTGGCCCTCTCCTCTCTGCCTCCTGACTGCAGATGCGTCTGAGCTCCCACCACCGTCTCTCCACCATGACAGACTGTATCCTCAGACTTTAGCTAAATAAACCTTCCTCCGTTGCATTGCCTTTGTTGGGTATCTCGTCATTTAATAGGTTATTAGTAAACAGCAGAAGCACAGGCACAGGAGCCTGATAGGCCTGGCCAGGGGCTTGTCTCTAACCCTGGCAGCTGTGTGCCGTAGAGAGGTTTCATGTTTCTCATGTATATATTGAAAAGAATTAAATCAACTCATGGTGTTGCTGGAATAAGGAAACAGGATGAAAAATGGGAAAACACTCAGCATGAAATCCAGGAAAAAGTTAAAATAAAAACTTAGACTAGATGGCCAACACCATCACCACCACCACCACCACCACCACCACCACCACCACCACCACCATCACCACCATCATCATCACTATGATCGCCATCATCATCACCATCATAGAAACACAAATTAGGCACATTGCCAAATTAAATTTTATAGTGAGAGTCTTTGCTCTCTCTCTTGTACTATTTATTGATTCAAGCCAATGGGATGATGATCAAGATCCTACAAAAGTCCTCAACTGCCACAAGGCATAGACCTCCCCTGCTCAGGTGTCAGTCAATGTGAGCCTTAGTCATTGAGTGTTGCCTACTCAACAGAGGACAGCAGAGAGCCAGGACATCAGCTTCTGGCACTGTCACCCTCAGGACCTCAGAGCATGACCTTAGCTGGAAGAGGGCCACTGCAAATGTGGGATGTTAGGAAGAGGGGACAGTGCAGGGTGGGCCCCAGACCTGACGGGGCTGCTGTCCTCACAGGAGGACAGACCACAGGGCAAGTGGCAATGAAGGCAGAACTGGGCTTATGGGGCACATCAGGAACTCTAAGACCGCCCTTGACCATGCTAAATTGGGAAGGGACAAGGAGAAGTCTTCACACTCTCAGGTTCAGAGATGATGGGCCAGGTTGACACCTGGGGTTTAGAATTGGGGCCTCCAGACCTAGGAAGCAAAACACTTCTGCTATCTTTTTTTTTTTTTTTTTTTTTTTAAGTCACTAGGGTTGTGGCACTTGCTACAGCAGCCATGGAAACATGATACCCAACTTCTTTTATTTTACCTTTTATTAGTAATTTGCTGTGAAAATTCTAGGTTGGTCTAACTTAGCCTGTGAGCTGATCACAAGACTGTGTGTGAGAGAGAGTGTGTGTGTGTGTGTGTGTGTGTGTGTGTGTGTATACATGTGTGTGTGTGTATACATGTGTGTGCACCTATGTACTGGTGCTGAACATGCAAGCCAGGGCCTCACATATGTCAACTCATACCCTCAACTTCCTGAGTTAATGTTTCCTGAGGTTCTTTGGAATTCTAGTATTGAAATTTTTTGGATGGTTCTCAAACACCAAGTTCAAGTTTAAACTGCATTGCTGACGACATTGTTATAAACGAAACTTAATGTCTAACAAGAGAAATCGATAGAGAGGTTTGCAAGGGTGATTCCATTTACCTATTAACATCATGAGCAACTCTTTCTTATTCTAGGGGAAAGATCAGGAGCTTTTTTTCCCTTGTCAGTCTTATGAGTGCCTGTATTGATTAAATTCCAGGTCACAATGCACAATTATCTTTTCAAGGAAAATGGGGAGGGGTGATGTTCATCCATGCCGGGAAAGCTTATTGTAGTAGCAAAGGAAACATCACTGTCCTGGCTAGTTTTAGTCAAGTTGACACAAGCTAGAGTCATCAGAAAGGAGGGAACCTCAATTGAGAAAATGCCTCCATAAGATGTGGCTTTAAGGCATTTTCTTTCTTTCTTTTCTTTTCTTTTTTTTTTTTTTTTTTTTTTTTGAGACAGGGTTTCTCTGTGTAGCTTTGCGCCTTTCCTGGAGCTCACTTGGTAGCCCAGGCTGGCCTCGAACTCACAGAGATCTGCCTACCTCTGCCTCCCGAGTGCTGGGATTAAAGGTGTGCGCCACCAACGCCCGGCAAGGCATTTTCTTAATTAGTGATTGATGGGGTAGTGCCAACCCTGGGCTGGTGGTTCTGGGTTCTATAAGAAAACATGAGCCATGAAGAGCAAGCCAGTAAGCAGCATCCCTCCATGACCTCTGCATCAGCTCCTGTCTTCAGGTTCCTGCCCTGCTTGAGTTCCTGCCCTCACTGATTTTGATAATGAACTGTTATGTGGAGTGAAATCAACCTTTTCCTCATCAAGTTGCTTTGGTCATGGTGTTTCATCACAGCAATAGTAACCCCAACTCAGACGATCACAGGGAAGAGCGACAGGTGAACGCTAGAAATGGGGCCATACTACAACGGAGGAAACATTGTTACAACAACAGGGAAGATGTGAAGATGAGAAGAAGGATCAGAGGGCAAGACATGAATACTGCCAATCACTGGAAACGATGGCGTGTACAGCCACACAGGTGCACTGAAGAGGAAGAGGTGGGACACAGGGTCTACATTCTGACTAGCCATCTCCTGACGTGGTACAGCCACACAGGTACACTGAAGAAAAGTAGTTCTCAGAGGAAGAGGTGGGACACAGGGTCCACATTCTGACTCAGCCATCTACCGACTCAGAAACCTCTCTGAGTGGGGAGAGCAGATGGGCCAGCCTGAGGTAGCCCAGAGGCTCAACTTCTACCTCCATGCTGAACTTCACAGAACTCCCAAAGGGACCCAAGCCCAGGCCTGTGCCAAAGACCAGATCACTATGTCCCAAGAATTCTGACCACAGCTGTAAGCAGGGGGCAGATGGCAATCGGGAACTACTAAGAAGCATCCCTCTAGGGCTGATTCAAGATGCTCAGCAAGTATAGGGCTCTTGACATCTACCCATGTTGACCAGAGTTCGATCCCTGAGACCCATGTAAAGACAAGAGAGAACTAACTCCACAAAATTGTCTTCTAACCTCCACACAAATGGCATGTGCTCCCTGTCCCCAATACAAAGGAAACATCCCTCTCGGTGAGGCTAAAATGATGGCGCTGTTCCAAGTGATCCCCTGCTGGGGGTAGAAAATGACTTTTCTCTGAATTGGCCTAGTTGTTCTAAAATGGACAGTTCTGTTTTGCAGAGAGAAAAACATCACTTGTTTCTATATTCTCAGGCTGTTAAACATGTGAGGGTGTCTGCGAATTGATTTTCAGGGTCAAGTTACCACTTTGAAATAAATTTAAATGATGTTAAAAGAAAGAATGAAAGAAAGAAAGAAAGAAAGAA
>CABHPP010001000.1:34868-53477 GCA_902168425.1 Peromyscus attwateri
GGGAGGGAGGGAGAGAGGGAGGGAGGGAGGGAGGAAGGAAGGAAGGAAGGAAGAAGGCGAGTGAGCCAGGCTAGGCAGTGCAAGCCTTTAATCCCAGCACCTGGGAGGCAGAGGCAGACAGGACTCTGAGTGTGAGGTCAGCCTAGTCTACATAGTGAGTTCTAGGACAGCCAGGGCTATGTAGAGAGAGACCCTGTCAGAGAGAGAGCCAGAGATCCAGAGACACACACAGAGAGATAGAGAGACACAGAGAGAGACTGCCTGCCTCATATCTTCCCTGTCCTCTGCTGAACAAACAGAGCTTTGTTTAAGCCACAGGTCCCTAAGTACACATCCTGTGCCTGCCTGTGGCTGGCACCAGGTGGGGCGAGGCACTTACCATGGCTGTAGGTCACGTTGAGAGTTCAGTCACCCCAACAGAAGCTCCTGTGAAAAAAGCAGAAGAGAAATTACTGCGACCAGGGATGTGGCATTAATCGTTAGGGTACCATGTTTGCATGAAGTTGAGCCAAGAGGAAATGACACATGAATTCATCAAAAGGTCACCTGTGGTGGAGCCAGAGCTCCCGGACCAGGCTAATCATTAAAGAGAAGATTTGAGCAGTTGAGTTTATTATGCCAACAGCAGCTTCCTAATTGCTCTTCGGTTTGGAGGTGCACACTACACCTGTGCTACTGTTTTGTTGGGGGGAAGTGCTGGAACTGATCCTCAGGACAGAGATTCTGACTTGTACACTACTGCAGGTCAGCACGGGGGCGAGAAGGGACAAGCTATCTGAACCGGGAAACTACAGGACTCAAGACCGCCCAGTATGTGTGCACATGTGCCTGCGTGTGTGTGTGTGTGTGTGTGTGTGTGTGTGTGTACCCCCATCCTGTGTGTGTGCTCATGCATGTGTGTACCTGCATCTGTGTACATGCATGTGTCTGCATGTATGTCTGCATACATACATGTAAATGTCTGTGTGTGTCTTGACAGTGCCCCCAGCATCGGACTCTGTTCACTTCCCAGATGCTGTTTCTACTGCACCGTCTCAGGATCAGAAGGACTTTCCCTCATCGATACCTCACATGTGCATATTTGTGTATTTCCTTCATCAGGAAAGCTTGTGTGCAAACATTTCCCCGTGTGCTCCCACTCTTTTGTGGGGTTCCCTTGTGAGGTGCAGGCCCAATGCCTCCAGTCCCCACCTCCAAGTCATGTGGACCTGGCACCTCAATGCTCAAGTGGTCATCCTGGAACCAACGATTGGGACATCTGAGAGCTTGTGAAAAACGCAAAATCAGCTGGGTGGAACATGCTTGTAATGTTCACAGAACTCGGGAGGCTGAGACAGGAGAATTGTAAGCTGAAGGCCAACCTGGTCTACACAGTAAGACTGTCTCAAAAACCACACAGCATGTCTGGAAATGTAGCTCAGTTGGTAGAATGTTCATCCATTGCGCAGGAACCTCTGGGCCAGAACCCCAGCTCTTGTAACAAGCAGCTGAGTCTCAGCCAATCACAAGCAACAGTTGTTCTCCCTGGCTTCTGAAAAGACAGATGAGAACTGTAACCAATCAGGTTGTCTCTTACACCTCACTTCCCTTTTCTGTACATCACTTCCTTTCCTTTCTTCTGGTTTTAATTAAAACCTGGTACTGTAGAATGGGCATTCTCTCCATCTTTGATCTGGGGTCTGGCCTGGTTCCAGGATCATAAACAAAGCCCATTAAGATCTGCAGAGTTAGGTGCATTGCTATTTTGTCTTTAACATGGAGGCTATTCCAATCAGGGTACCATGAAGGAGCAGGCCTGATAGTGTGGCCCAGAAGCACCTCAGGAAATGCCGTCTAAGCTGAAGGAAGAGCTCGGGTTGGCCTTGAATTCCATATATAGTCAAAAATGTCCCTCCTGGCTCCACTTCCTGAGTGCTGGGATTACAGGCCTACAACACCATGCCCCCATTCATCTGGTACTAAGGATTGAACCCAGTGCATGCTGGGCAGGCATCCCGCCCACTGAACTAGAGCCCCAGCTCAGCTGAATGAGGCTCTACTGAAGGGCAGAGGCAGCCTCACCAAGTTCCAGGAGGTCTCTTCCAGGTGGAGGGAACAGTTATGCAAAGACCCTGAGGCAGAAACGAGCTAGTGTAGCCAGTGATTCTAAGGATCAGGATAAGATGCCCATAAAAGGGAGGGGAGCATGGGAACTCCCTGTCCCTTCCGCTACACCTGCCCTCTGTGCCTGCTTCTGAGATTCATCTTTTATAAAGCATTTGTGATTCATTCGGTAAACTCTTTCCTGAGTTCTGCAAGCCGCTCCAGCAGTCAAACACAAGGGTGCTATGGGATCCCCTGGTTTATTGTCTATGGGCCAGAAGCACTTCCTGGGCTGGGGAGTGGCTCCTGAAGTGGGCAGCATGGTGGGACAGAGCCTTTAGCCTGTAATGGTATTGGAACTGCATCAAGGTGTAGGGTACCCACTTGGAGCCAAGAAAGAACTGAAGAATTGCTTGGTGTGGGAACCCACTGGCCCCACATCTGGTGGCTGGTGCTCCAGGCTGAGTCCCTCTAACTGAAGGAGAATGAAAGCCTCAGAACCCAGATCTCTCTGGTCTCTTCCCTGTTTGACTTTCCCAAAATTGGTCATGGAAACCAGGCCTAGAGCCCTTCTCCCTTCCCCTTAAGTAAGCCATAGGGCCCAGAAACGTTGAGTTAACCTTTTCCTGTATTTCTGTGTAGAAGCTGGCCATAAGGAAATTCTCCTATCTGTCTTGTGACAGTAAATCACGGGACTCTCATTGCAAGTGGCTCTTGCAGGACACTCAGGAGAAAGGAACACACAGTCCAAGAAGAATCCCAACAGAGGTCTTTCTGCCTCTTCCTCTCAGGTCACTACCATTGGATGAAGCCTTCTGCCCAGTAGTATTTCTACATATCCATCCATTCTCCACAGAACCTAAACATAAATTCGGAATTTTCCCCAGGCCTGGTGTGGTGGCATACATCTTCAAATCCCAGCACTCAGGAGGCAGAAGCAGGCAGATCTCAAAGAGTTTGAGACCAACCTGGTCTACACAGTGAATTCCAGGCCAGCCAGGGCTAAACAGTGAGGCCCTGTCTTTAAACAACAAAACAAACAAACAAACAAACAAAACCTCAGAATTTTCCTGGGGTGTTCAGGGTCTTCATTTATGAACACTTGAGTCTCATATAAAGTGTTGATAAAGTAAATGTGTCAAGCTTTTTATGTGGTAAATGTCTTGTTATTGGACTGTTGGCCATATCACACCTTTTTGTGCTATTTGGCACCAGATGTTAAGAGTCAAGGCCAGCCTGGGTTATATGAGATCCAGTATGAAAAAACCCAAAGCAAGAGCTCTGGGGAGACTGTCTTGCAAGCACAAGGGCTGAGCTCAGTCCCCAGAGCCTACACATGAAG
The DNA here is from genome assembly GCA_902168425.1 of Peromyscus attwateri. Taxonomy (NCBI): domain Eukaryota; kingdom Metazoa; phylum Chordata; class Mammalia; order Rodentia; family Cricetidae; genus Peromyscus; species Peromyscus attwateri. The sequence goes on from CABHPP010001000.1 coordinate 38,293, forward strand.
AGGTGCTCACTTGTAATCCCAGCACTAGGGTGGCAGGGACAAGCAGATGCCTGGGCTCACTGGTTGGCTAGCCTAGTCTACAAGGCCAATGAGGGACCCTGTCTAAAAAAAAAAGGTGGAACACACACACACACACACACACACACACACACACACACACACACACGGGGGTGGGGTGGGGGTGGGGTGGGGGGATACTGAATTAAAGAATTAGACTTGGATGCAGTTCTGGCTGATGTCCATGATCAGACAAGCAGATTTTTCTGAGGGAATACCAGTCTGGAGGGCTGCAGTGAAGCCACTGTGAGGCCTGATTACGCTGAGAAAGATGGACAGTCCCTCTCTCCATGTAGAAGTCAATAGAACACAGCAAACAAAGCAGCTGCTAGGCCAGGTATGCAAGCCACATGGGCCTGGTTTCATGATAACTGGGGTGACCACCCTCCACATATGCCTACCACCAAATCGAGCACCTGCTTGGAGGAGGGCACACCACGTGTCTCTTTATTGAACAGGGTCTCTAGCCTAGGCTGCCCCTAACTTCTCTATGTAGTTTGGGATGGCCTTGAATTCCTGATCCCCCTGCCTCCTCCTCTGACATGCTGGGATTACAGGCATTCACCTCCACGATTGGTTTCTGAGTATTGGGTACTAGACCCAGAGCTTTGTGCCTGCTAGCCAAGCACTCCACCAACTGAACTACATTCCCAACCTGGGAAGCACATTTCTAAATGGTTATTTAAAAATAGGATGAATGGGCCAGGCGGTGGTGGTGGTGGTGCACGCCTTTAATCTCAGCACTCGGGAGGCAGAGCCAGGAGGATCTCTGTGAGTTCGAGGCTAAACTGGTCTACAGAGTGAGTTCCAGGACAGGCACCAAAGCTACACAGAGAAACCCTGGGGGAGACAAATGAGTGCCAGCCAGATGGCTCAGTGGGTGAAGGTGCTTGCCACCAAGTCTGATGACCTGGGTTTGATCCCTGGGACACACATGGTGGAAAGAAAGGACAACACTCCCATAAGGTGGCTTCAGACCTCCACACTCACTCTGTCACACGTGTGTGCCCAGACACATACACATCATATGGGCAAAACCAACAAATAACTATGTAATTAAAAGATAAAACAACTAAGGTGAATTAAACAAATATGAAAATGGAGGCAAAACCAAACGTCATGAGCAGAGCTCCGGCCCCTGCCCTGTGCCACCCCACCTGAGGCATCCAGCTGCGCATCGCTCCCAAAGGGTGATTCCGCCAGGAGCAACCCAGCTGCTGTCACCTCCACGTAAGTTAGGAGCAGACGGCAAGTGAGGGGCAGGGAAGAAGGGCACCTCCCCAAAACGGGGGGAGCCTGGACTAAGAACTTTTCCACAGCTTCCTGCTCCCTAAGAAGTGGGGAATGCTAGAGCCACGCCTGCTGGGAATCTTGAGAGTCACCGCTCAAGGAGCCAGGAATAGTTTACTAAGATAGAAAACAAGAACGGAGCCTTAGGCAGACAGTCTATGTGGAGCTGCGGACAGCATACACTAACGCTAGGTCCATGTACCTAAGATAACTGTTGGGCCTCCTTACCAGTGCCAAACGTGTGTCTACACCGATGACAGCGTGTGGAAAGTGGTGCCTTTGATTCTTGCCTGGCTGTGGATAAAGTGAAACTAGTCTACCAACCTGCGTCTGAGCGGTGTCAGGCTCCTAGCGAGGCCACAGAGTCATGGCAAGGGGGAAGAAGAATAGCAGAAAGAGAGTCTGGGCCTTAATACTGACTGTCAATTTAAGGGACCTGGAATCACCTCGGGCACAAACCTCTGGACATGTCTGTCAGGGAGTTTCTGGACTGGACTAAATGAGAGGGGAAGACACATCCTATCTGTGGGCAGCACCGTGTCGAGGGCTGGGGTCCTGGATTGAATAAAAAGGAGAAAGTGAGCTGAGCATCGATCATCTCTCTGCTTCCTGACCATGGATTCTGAGTGACCCGCTGCCCCATGCTCCAGCTGCCTTCCATTCCATGAGGGATTCCTCTCAAGTTCTGAGCCAGAATTACTGCCTCTCTCCCTAGCTGCACAAGATAATGCTATCTTCCCATCCCAGAGGGCCCTGCCTCCCGAAGCTCCACTACATCTGCTTGCCTGGTGGCTCCCTGTGTGGGGCGTAGACTCTTGCTTTCTCAGCTTCCTGGACATCTTGGACCTTTCTTTCCAAGGGCCTGCCTAGAATTCCCTAAACTGAACTATAGGTCCATCTTTTCGATGACTCAGAATCATGGGGTTTTAAAAACTTTGCTCTCACAAAGAGGGTAAAGTTACGAGCAGCCAGGCCTCAGCTTTTACTCTGGAAAAATGCAAACACATTTCTGGGGCAGTCAAATGACCCCAAAGGCATCAGGACTGGTCCAGATGCAGAGTGACAGCTGGAGGTGACACATCTTTTTAGAACTGTCTGAAACCCCTTAGGGACATACAGAGCTGTGCGTGGAGTGACTGCCACTCCTTAACCATGTCCAAATGTCACGTGCAGAAAGGGTTTGGGATAGGGAAGCTTTGAAGGTATAGTTTAAGCCAGATGTGGTAGTGCACACCAGTGATCCCAGCACTCAAGAGGATCTCTGAAGCTAGACCGGACTACATATTGAGACCATGTCTTAAAAAGAAAAGAAACTGCTTTAGAGCAACTGAGGGGAAGCTGGGAATCGAACATGTGACCTACAAACAATAGCAGTCACAGAAGGGAAACTCAGCTGCCAGTGAGTCACCAGCTTCATTGAAGATTACATACATTCACAGAAATAATTCACGGCAGATTCATGAGGAAACGCTGGGTTGTCAAGAGCACATCTCTCTTATTTCCCAGGTTCACATCCGGAAGGGTTAATGTGCACAGCCCCACCCACTAGCGGCTATCCTGCGTCCCCATCATCAGACTGTCACCGCCCTGAGCCGAATGCTGACTCAGGCACCACACTTCCCATGTCCGTTCTGCACATATGTGGAACAAGGGCCTGCTATTGGAAAACTATTTTGGTGAGTTCAAAGCCAGCCTGGTCTACACAGGGAGGCCCTGCCCAAAAAAACAAAACAACAACAAAACCCCACTGCCAAAACTCCCTCCTCCTGGAAAACAGGCAAAATAGATGCCCCCTCCCCTGAGAATTAGACAGTAAAATCAGCAAACATCAAGACGCAGATATGCAAAGTCATTCCAGCAAGAACAGCCAGTCTGAGCAGGCCAGCTGGAAGATAGGCAAATCTGAGGAGAAACCGCCTGTCAACACACAAGCTCTCCCACAGTCCGAAGAGATTCACTATAACCTGTCCAAAGGAAAGGTGGATCCAGACACTGGCCCACACCCCGGGACAGGCGACCTGAGCCTTCTTCTGGAATGGACTTGTCTGCACCGTGTTCTAACTCTGGCACATTCTCGCTTCCCTGGGGAAGTCACATGTGAGTGACTCACCCACTCACTCCGTTGGAACACAGTTTCATTTTACATCCCACAAGGACAGATTTAACTTCCGGTCTTCGGGGTTAGTGAAGGGTGTGAGCAGGCGGCATCCAAGTAGGAAGGCTCTCAAAACTGCCAATGACGTGGCAACAGAGACTGTCTACTCTTTGTTGGAACTTACTTCCTTCATGAGACAAGTTTCACTAGAGTGATGGGTTTGGAGATGGGGATGCAGGCATTTCCAAACCTTTACTCAAAGACAGGCTTAGTTATGTGAAAGTGAATTTAGAAACAAACCTGCATTGAGTAAAATCTACAGGAGATCACTGTTCCAGACTGAGAGCTCCAGCATGGGGTGCCCACAGACTTAGATGGAGTCCCCGGTGCTAATGCCACTCAAGCAGATGGAAACTTTAACAAACAGGAAAACTGGGATGAGGAGACGGCTCTGTGGACAAAGGGTCTGCCATGCAAACCTGAAGACTGGAGTTTAGACCCAGAACCCACACAGAAGTCCTGTAAGCATGGCAGTCTGTCTGTAATCCTAGCTCTCTGGAGGGAGGGAGGGATTTAAAGAGGGGGTGAGATCCTCAATAAAGTGGAGAGCAATTGAGTAAACACTTCAGGTCTCTGCACACGTTCTGTCTAAAACTTGTACAGGTATAGCAGCATGGGAAGCGACAGTATCAATCCATTACCTCCAGGGCACATATTTCACATACAGTTTACACTACCTTAGCTAACAGATTGAGAAGCAATTATTTTATATATGACTTAAACCATCCCCACCCTTTCTCCACCCTTCTCACGTTTTTTATCAAAGTTTGGACTCTATTCCAATGGCTCCTTAATCTAAACAGCAGAGGGAGGAGTTGGGGACATTGATCACACGGGCCTCTACAGTCCCGAAACTAACGCTCATGGCTGCCTGGGGAGTCTTCATCATCATCTTCATCTTCTCAGACAAAACTGAGGCTTTAGGTCAAAAGTCAGCTCATGACCAGTCTAGGATAAAAGCCTCATTCGTCCTGTTTGGTTTGAGCTCTTAGTTAGTTCCCTTGGTGTTTTTTATTTGTTTGTAAGGAGTGGGAGGGGGTACCTCATTTGTTAGCTTAGGCTAACACAGAATTCACTACATAATCCAGACTGACCTAAAACTCGCCACAATCCTGCTTCAGCCTTCTAAGTGCTGGGGTCTCAGGCATGAGCAATCCAGCCCAGCTTCCTCTGTCCTGTTTGAAATATTTCAAATCGATTGCAGTGCCACAAGAGCAAAAACTGACTGAGGTAAGTTCTGTGTTGTATTAAGAAGCAAAGTTAAAAATCTACATTTTACTAAAACAAAAAGAGCCAATATGGCCTAGGTGGTTGGGCCCTGCCTGTTTAGCTCAATCCTCACATTGTTAAATGTCTTGCCTCAGTTTCCCCAGGCATAAGCTTCAAGCAGGGTTATTGTAACAAACTTTATAAACGTAGCTGGTGACACCGACTTTTAGGCCGGCATTCACCAGCGCTGTGGAGTCTTCTCCCTCCCTCTCCACCCCTTTCTCAACAGCCCTCAACAGTGCTTAAGGACTGGAGACCTTTGGGATTCTGATTGGCTGCATCATTTTGTTGTTGATGGTTGTGAGATTTAAAAAAAAAAAAATGTTCTAGCCGGGTGTGGTGGCGCACGCCTTTAGTCCCAGCACTCAGGAGGCAGAGGCAGGTGGATCTACATGAGTTCGGTGTTGTGAAATATTTAACTATGTAAAGATGTGTTACATTATGCTACAGAATATTACCCTAACTGTGTAAAGGTGTGTTACTTTTTTTATGTGGCATTTGTTTAATGATATAAGGATGTATGTTTAATTATGTTTCACCTTGCCTGCCCAAGGCACCTTATTGGTCTAATAAAAAGCTAAACAGCCAGTAGCTAGGCAGGAGAGGGATAGGCAGGGGTGGCAGGCAGAGAGAATAAATAGGAGGAGAAAGCTAGGCTTGAGAAGAACGAGGAAGAAGAGAGGAGAGAACGAGAGAGAAAGAGAGGGACGTGCCCGGGGCCAGAAGCCAGGCAGCTGCCAGACAGACAGACAGACAGACAGGAGAAGCAGTGAACGTAAGATGTATGAAAGGAAGAAAGGCAAAAGTCCTGAGGCAAATGTAGATGAAGAGAAACAGGTTAAGTTAAAAGAGCAAGCCAGAAACGAGCCTGTTAGGCTGAGCATTCATAATTAATAAAAAGTCTCCATTTCATGATTTGGGAGCTGGTTAAGGCCCAAACGAAAAGGCCTGGTACAGTTCAGTGCCAGCCTGGTCTATAGAGCGAGATCCAGGACAGCCCCGGCTACACAGAGAAACTCTGTCCTAAAAAACAAACAAGCAGAAATTGTTCTACCTTTTAACTTGCAGAGAAAGCTGATTCACTCCCTCTCCAGCCGGGGGCAAGAGGAACGCTGAGTGGACTTTCCGAGACGGACCAGTCTCTCACTGAGGTGTCCTGAGCACCCGGTCACTCTGTTCACAGTAGCTGGATGGACACCTGCTCTGTGCACACTTTCATTCTACCACTGAACCCTTCAGAATGGAGGATTATCACCCATGCCTATCTGTTCAAGAATAACCTATCATCGAAAATCCTGCAGGCCATTGAGAGCTACCTCGCTACTCTTGCTGGTGAGGACTCTGCAGCCATCCCCAACATCACCACCAGCTTCCAGCTGCCCTCAATCCCAGGAAGCAGTCTTGTTCCTCCACAGCAGCTTCCTTACTGCTGAGAGGCTCGAAGCATCAGGAAAGCTGAGCTTACAGTCCATACCCTGCTCTCTGCTGCAAGAGGGAGTTTATTTTTAAATAAATATTGACCCTTGAGTTGCATTAAATGACAGATATTTTATCAAGACTATCTCATTTGTCCCTCTCATCTAGAGAAGTGGGTGCTATCCTGTACACCATGTCCCTCTCATCTAGAGAAGTGGGTGCTATCCTGTACACTGTAGAGAAATTAAGCGTGGGGTCCCAGGTCACTTGCGTGAGAGTGATGGGTTGTTCAATCAGATCCCATGCTCTCTGTGCCACACCATGTCAATACATGAGTGTGCACACATGTAAATTAAGTCTAAAGGCAGATGACAATTCCAGAAGCTTTCAAAAAAATAATGCAATGCGAACTTTAAGTTGTTAGGGCTAGAGAGACGGCTCAGCAGCTAAAAGCTTGAACTGCTCTTGCAGAGGACCCGAATTTGGTTCCCAGCACCCATGTTAGAAAGTTTACAACTGCCTGCAACTCCAGCTCCAGGGAATCTGACACCTCTGGCCTCCACGGGCATCTGCAGTCATATGCACACACACCCCACCCCCACCCCAGAAAAATGAATACACATAATTAAAAATGTAAAAAAATCCTTTCAAACCCTAAAATTTTAAATTGACGTGTTTCTTGCTAAATCAGCTGCTTTCTTGTTTTTCCTCTTTAACAAACTGGATGCAAACGCTGAAACAACTAGAAAGTAGTCTGCCCAGATGAGTTGGCTGAGACTGGAGCAAACTTAATCTGGCAGAGGGCTGGCTGCCAGTCAAAAGCAAAAACTGGTGCCGTGCAAATCCAGAAACACATTTCTTACTGCTGCACCCCTGTCTAGGCTCAGCCATCCAGCCTTTGGGATAACGTCCCTTGGAGCTGACAGGTGGTCAGCAGCATGCCATCTCCAGATGAGGTCACAGGATTCCAACAGGCACATTCTGTGCCCACCTTAGAACAGAACAGGGCCTGGCATCCTGTGGATGCAAGTGGGATGCACGAGGATGGAAAGTTTGAGGCAGCTGAGTTACATAACAAGACCTTAGTATGTGACACACACACACACACACACACACACACACACACACACACACACACAGTGCTGTTGGCTTCAGCAACTCACTGGTGATGATACGATTGATTAGTCTGAATCCAGAGTGGGGGGGGGGGTTAGACATAGTGAGCTCAGCGGTTGTTTACCCTGCAGTCTGAGGAGCACCCAGCGGGCACCAGCAGGAGAGTGAAGAGCACCCAGCGGGCACCAGCAGGAGAGTGAGGAGCACCAGAAATAGCTCTTCTGGGTTTTGCTATGAACCGAAAGTACCAGGGGCATTCATGCAAAGCCTCTGATGCGGCAGACAAAGTAATGATACGATTTTTCAAGCCCAGATAGTGGTTGCTTTAAGTTATCATGGCAGTGCCCTCCAGGCTTCAAACACAACTCTTTTGTTGCTCAGTTAGAACTGGTTTTCTTTATTTCAGATCAAACTGCCAAGCACACCACAGCCGAGAAAACGATGAGAGTACACAAAGGAGACGGAATTCAGGGCTGGAGGGATGGCGCAGCACTTTAAGAGCACTTGCCTTTGCAGAGGACCTGGGTTCTGTTCCCAGCACACACATGGTGGCTACAACCACCTTTAACTCTAGTTCCAGGGGATCCAGCGCCCTCTTCTGTTCTCTGTGGGCACTGCATGAATGTGGTGCGCATACATACATGTTGATAAAAACATCTACACATACAGAGAAACCCTGTCTCGAAAAAAAAAAAAATCTACACAGATAAAATAAAAACAAATGAATCTTTCGTTCATCTTTTTGAGACATGATCTCACTGTGTAACTCTGGCTATCTTGGAACTCTGTGTGTAGACCAGGCTGGCCTCCAACTCACAGAAATCCTCCTGCCTCTACTTCCTAAGTGCTGAGATCAAAGGCATGTGCCACCATACCCAGCTAATAAATCTTTTGAAAAAGGAAACAGGAATCGAAATGGGGGGAGGGTCCCATAGAAAATGTATTCCTGCCAGGGTTGGATTATTGATGCTCTTTAGGGAGTATCCGGCACACCCTGAGTTGCAGATAGTCAACAGTCTCATCCACAGTAACTGCTGACAGCCTGGTAGCCACTTAAAGGTTCTCTGTGCTGTCTCATCCTGGCAGCCGGGTATACCCTTCAACAAGAGAACCTGTGTCATCCTTCTGATGAGAAGCAGCCGGGGGGAAGTCCAGATCCAAGGGCAGCGAAGCCAGCTTCCCAGCTTAGTTAAAAATTTCCCATCACAGCCACTCAGAACAGAGATGTCTCTTTAAATCTCATGCTATCCTCTCCAAAATAAAGTGGGTGGAGTCCTGTGGATCATTTGTTCTAATAATCTTTATATACATACTTCCTAGCTATGAAGTTTAGGCCAAGGTACAGTTTCTCAGATTTCAATATTCTTGTGGGCTACATAGAATCAATAGCAAGATCTAGTGATACAAAGAATAATCAAGTTATTACTCCAAATTCTTAGAATGGTAAACACATGATAAACCTGACAACGTTTATCCATTCCTTTTATTACTATTTGTTCCAGAATAATCAGGTCCCGTATATGAGAACCAGCTCTATACCACAGTGAGACCAAATGAAAACGGACCAGGATTGTTCGGAGTGAAACTTACTGGGGACTTAGTGATAGAAGAGATGTCCCCCTTACCCCCCAGTAGCAAGACCAGGTCGATCTTGTGTCAGAAAGACATTAGGATAAAAGTGACTTCATCCAAGCCTGAAGGCACCTGCATCACCTCAAGTGAAACTCAAAGAGACAGGATAGTCCTGGCACCAGAGTCTGGCAGTGAGCCCCACCATCACTTTAATGTTTGTTTGTTGGGAGTAAGCTAGGAAGCCACGTGGGAAGGAGGGGTTGGAGACCAACCAGAGCTACTCAGGGGCAATCATGGCGCTTTGATGCAAGATGGCTGCTGTCAGGCCAAGGTAAATCTGCAGGTGATTCTCTCCAAATAACCTTTCCCCACCACATCTCTAAAGTCTAGCGTTATCCACTCACGGCTTACCAGGTACAGATAGTGCTGTAGTCTTACAAGATGAAATCAGTTCTGTGAATGAATAGTAGTGAAGGCTGCAAAAATAATGTGAATATACACTTCAGTGTGGTAACTAATTTATCTTATGTGTATTTTACCTCAATATTTTTGTGTATGTGTATGTGCACATACATGTCTTTTTGGGTGCATACATGTATGTAGGCATGTGTACATGTGTGCTCATGTGAGTGTGGAGGTCAAAGGTCAACTTTAGGTGTCATTTCTCCTTAAGCACCTTGTCTTTTGAGACAGGGTTTCTCACTGGCCTGGAGCTTGCCGAGTAGGCTGTTCTGTTACTGCCAAGTACACGCCACCATGCCCAACTGATTTGCCTGGATTCAAAGGCTCAAACTCGGGTCTTCTTGCTTGGGTACCAACTGAGCCATCTCTCCATTCCCTTAAGAATGTGTCTTTTTAAAAATCCTTTGTAAAAATCTCTAGTCATTTAAAATCATGACTATTATGCCTCCATAAAGTAACATACAATTTTACAGCCCAAGACACGGCTATCGCCTCTGGGGAACACATCGCTCTTCCTTTCACTCATCAGCACCCACTCTAACACAAATGAAATCCAAAAGCCCATATGGTCCTCCCACAGCATCATGGGTAACATCGTGTGTCCTCAGCGTAACAATCACTTAAAGAAAGACTGTCCACAACTAGGCTCTTTCAGAGGGTTGCATGTTTCTTGACCAATCCAGGATGATTTTGGAATCAAAAGCCCTCAAGGAAATGTGGACGGTCCCTTGGTTCCATGCCCCTCCTTCAGGAAGACTGTAAGTAAACTATTCTGGGCATGTGGGAATCTCATGCAGGAACCTCAGCTGGCTGGTTCTAGTTCTTTTCTGTCACCAGAGACTCTCATATACTATCCGTACATGCACCATCCTGGGTGTACCACGTGGATCAAAGACCACAGGCTATCATATGCCAAGACCAAGATTCCAAGGCTGCTTGATGTCTCCTTTCATTCTATCAATCTGAAGTCTTAGGCTCAACACAAGGGCACCTCAACAGAGAGAGGTGGGTTTTTTTGTTTTTTTTTTTTAAATTTAGACAGAGTCTCTCTACATACCCTGGCTATCCTAGAATTCTCTCTGTAGACCAGGCTAGCCTCAGACTCACAGAGATCCACCTGCCTCTGCTTCCTGAGTACTAGGACTAAAGGCATGTATCACCATGCCCAGCTCAGATACCTGACTCTTGAATGCTCTTTCCCTAAGAGATTAAAATCATTCCATCTTTCTTTACAAAATCCTGGTGACATAGGATAATAGAACAGTTTGAATCTAAATAAGAGAGTAGGATGCAGGGGGTTTGAAGAAAAGGGAACCCTATGCAATGGGGGTACAGATGTCAGTCAGTTCAGCAGTCATGGGAAGTGGCATGGAGGGTCCTTAAAATTGCTAAAACTAGAGCTGGTAAAGACACTTGCTCCCAAGCCCTATGACCCGAGTTCAAGCCTTAGGATCCCTATAGTGGATGGAGAGAACTGACATGCAAAGGTTGTCCTCTGACCTTTATATGCACTGTGGCATGTACCCCCCCCAAAAAAAAAAACCCAAAGGAAATGTAAATTCAAGACCAGCCTGGTTTACAGAGTGAGTTCCAGGACAGCCAGGGTTATACAGAGAAACCTTGTCTCGAAAAGCTAAAACAAAAACAACATAAAAGCAGAATTATATCATGATCTAACCTCATTTCTGGGTATTGACCCGAAAGATTGGAAATGAGTATGTTGAACAGAAGTCTGAACCTGAGTTACCAGCAGACCGCTCACCGCAGCGGATGACAGAATCAACCTAAGTGTCCATCAGCAGGTGAACGGACAAAGAAAAGTGGTAAATGCGTATCTGGGATGCTTTTTACCTCTAAAGATAATGTGGTCCTTGTGACAACAAATCAAAGAAAAGAACATCGTGCTAAGTGAAATAAGCCAGGCACAGACAGACAGACTGAGCATAGGGACTCTAAACCAGCAGAACTCAAAACACAGGGGAGTGCAGGGCCTGGTGGTGGCTTGCACCTGCTGTCATCCCAGCATTCAGGAAGGGACAGCAGGAGGGTGGAGAGTTCTGTAAATCTGGGAATGGAGAAAGGATGGTCCCAAAAGGATCTAATACATCAGTGAAGGCAGGATGGGAGTTTTCTTTATTGGAGTCACTGTACAGTACGGTGAATGTGACAACACCACATACTTCAAATTCACTGAGAATTAATCTTAAATATTCTCACCACAAAGAAAAGTAAGTAATGGGGTGATGGATATGCCAAGTGGCTTGATTTAATTATTTGCTATATATCCATAAACCACAGTGTCACTTTGTGACCCAGGTACACACAGTCATCATTTATCCATATACAATTTTTAAAGTTGCTTTTTGAAGCCAAACACAGTGGCTCAAGCTTATAATTCCAGTACAGAGGTAGAGGCAGGAGGATCAGAAGCTCACAGTCATCCTTAGCTGCCTGCTGATGCCAATCTGGGCTACATGAGGCACTGTACCCCCCCCAAAAAAAGTCATAAGTACAGGAGTGGTGCCTGGAGAGATGGTTCAGTGGGCAAAGTATTTGCTGCCCAAGCATGAGGACCTGCGATCAGATCCCCAAGCACCAATGGTTAATAATAATAATAATAATAATAATAATAATAATAATAATAATAAAGAAAAGGGCATGGCAGGAAGCCTGTAACCCCAGTTCTTGGGGGCTGGAGACAGAAGGATCCCTGGGGTTCACTGGCCAATATGCCTAGATAAATCAGTGAGGTCCGGGTTCAGTGAGACACACTGTTAATATAAACAAGGTGCTGGGCAAAGAAAAGACACCTGGCTTTCATCTCTGGCCCCACACACTCACGCACACAGCGCAGGAGGAAAGGGGCTGCAGTAAGCTAGCATGTGGCCAGGCTTCCAGATGTCCTGCTGGGTTCCTTTGGCCCCAGAATATAGGCTGTATGTGACCCTGTCCTGCTGTAGAGTCGGCCACCTGGACACCCCCATTCATCCAGGAGGGAAGAGCACACTTTTTCCAGATGAACAGGAAAAGTGGCATGTTTTTCCTCCACAGAGTGAGGCAGAAATCAAACCCTGAGCAGACTGGCCCTGAGGCCTCAGCTCTGCCAGTGCCCTCAGAAGCAGCCAACTGTGTGGGCAGCATCTCCGTCAGCCACACCCTCCCTGGGCCAGGGTGGGGTTCTGCTCCCAAATCTTTCCAGAATTCAAGCTGAGTCTGGCAGAAAGACACAAAGCAGAAGCGTTCAAGCTTCCTCTGTGGCTTTCTGAATCACGGAGGGAGCTTTGCTATTTATGGGGAAGCCTCCCCCAGTTTTGTATGTCAATCCTCTTCAAAGTGGGAGTAAGAGAAGAGACTTCCTGACAAAACTGGAGACAGCAGGGCTGACCTGAGGTGGCGGCATCAGGCTGAGAGGGACTGAAAGCAGCTTACTAGGATGGAAGCGGAAAAAGTGGGGGAGGAGGGTGCCATCAGTGTCTGGCCCTGCTCTCTCCCAAACCTGATGGGAGATGTTGGGAAGGAAACCATAAAGTCACAACAGACTTGGGAGATGTATATATATGAGAATATGTTTTTCCCTCAGAGAACCAGCCATTGAGGTAGAAATAAGAAACAGAGGGCTGGCTCAGTGGATCAAAGCCCTTTTCTCCAAGACCTTAGCTCATTCCCAGGACCCACATGGAGGAAGGAGAGAACCGAGTTGTCCTCTGATGTCTACAGGCACACCATAAGATGCACACACACACACACACACACACACACACACACACACACACACACACGGGGGGGGGGGGGAGAGAGAGAGAGAGAGAGAGAGAGAGAGAGAGAGAGAGAGGGGCGCGGGTGAGGCATGCCCATCAAATCATTCCCAGCACTCAGGAGACTGAGGCAGGAGTTTGTAAGTTGGATTATTTTGCATGAGTTTGTCAATAATTAAGTGTTTTTTACTGATAGAAACTGAGAATTAGAGCAAGTTCCTTGAAAACAGCTCTCCCCTGCTGGAGAGTGGGTGTCAGCACACAGGGGTGACACCGGGCGAGCTGCTGACCCACGGTCTCTTCACCTTGCACTGGACTACAGCTATAGGGTAGCTCTGTTTTTAAAGTCTGTATCATTTGGATTGCATTCACTCTTCAAGAGGCATTAATTCCCCCGTATGCATTAACTTTACGTTTTAAAATGCATTAACTTCCTGCTTCTGCAGGACTGAAGTTTGCTTTGACCACTGTGCACAACGCACCTGCCAGGCAGAGTGCATCCTGTCTAGTATTACACGTAACTACTAACTGGTACCAACAGCTTTGTTCACTTTGAATATTTTTCCAGGCACTAAGCAATATTTTAATGTGCTCATTTGAATATGGTTCACAGACAGTACAATGTACTCATTTGCAATTTGAATTTGCTAATTGTCTTAATTACATTATTTTCTAGTTTAAAAAGGTAAATGTGGATATATATGTACTACATATATATACACATATACATATATAGTTGTTTTTATTTATTTATTTATTTATTTATTTATTTATTTATTTATTTATTTATTTATTGAGACAGGGTATCATTCTGTAGCTCTGGCTGGTCTGGAGCTTACTATGTAAACCATGCTGGCCTCAAACTCACAGAAATCCACCTGCTTTTACCTCCCAAGTGCTGGCATTAAAGGCATGCACTACAATGCCTCGCTGATATTTAAGAATTTTAAACGGAAACTTGCTCCCCATGTAGACATGACAGATGTCAGGAGCTTCAGTATTGTCACTATGAAAAGAAGCTGAAGGAGTTGACCCAGGAGCTCACGAGTTCACTTGGACACACGCAGTTCTAAAAACCATAGGCCTTTTGGTTCAATCAAATTCTTCTGGAGAAGACGAACCAGTTTTTTAAATGAGGTTTTAAATATTTAATGGAAAATTTAAAACATTTGGGCCAGAGTCTTGTGCTCTCCAGGCTGGTACCTAACTCACTACATAGCCTGGGATGAGCCTGACCCTCCACCTCTCCCCCGTCCCCCTCCCCCGCCCTGCTGGGTCATAGCTGCACCTGACTACGTTTTGTGTGGTTTAGGGATCAAGCCCAGGGTTGTGATTGCCAGACTCTATCAACTGAGCCACATGCCCAGCTCGTGAGATAATTTTTTTCATACTTAATTTAGCTACTACAAAAATCTTAAGTATGTTTAAAATATTCTGAGAATTTGAATTGGTGGTAAAACTATAAATACTATGAAATCCAAATATGTACCAAATTTTTCTGGTGACAAGTAAACATTGAAATTCAAATGTGCCATCACTGTAAAACAGCATAGACTGAAAGGCAGTCATTAACAATTTTATATTGATTATATATGATCATACTTTGGATATGCTGGTAAAATAATCCAGTTTTGTTTTCCATGCAACGCTGGGGATTGAATCCAGGCCTTTGCAAATCCTACGCCCACACTCAACAACTGTGGTACATCCCAGCTTCCATCTTTACTACTGAAGGTAATTTGTTTCCATCTCCTTTTACTTACATCGTGTTTAATATTTCTTGAGTGGCCTGTAAGTCTGGGCAGCACTTGAGCAGTAAGTAACTAGAGTACTCCCTACAGTCTCTTCTCTTTTCACTGTGTGTGTGTGTGTGTGTGTGCGTGCGTGCGTGCGTGCGTGCGTGTGTGTGTGTGTGTGTGTGTGGTGTGTGGTGTGTGGTGTGTGTGTGTGTTGTCTGTGTGAGTATGGGTGTATGTGTATGGTATGTGTAGTGTTGTGTGTGTGTATGTGTGTGTGTGTGTGCGTGTGTGTGTGTGTGTGTGTGTGTGTGTGTTGTCTGTGTGAGTATGGGTGTATGTGTATGGTATGTGTAG
>CABHPP010001001.1:0-20831 GCA_902168425.1 Peromyscus attwateri
CCCTTAGTACAAGCAGTGGCCAGTTCAATGGCTTCAAGAGCCGTGTCTTCCCTACCCACAAAGCTGAAGGAGTTGAAGAGGACATAAGGGAGATGTTGGCCTATGTTAAAAACAAACAAATCCCTCGATTGTTGCAGAATGCACCGGATCTAGAATCCATTTTAAATTTTAGTGACAATGTTGTCTATTGAGGATAAATGCCATAGAACCTACATCTTGAGATTTAAGGCTACAAAAGTAAGCTGTGATTCTGGATACAGAGCATCATGAATATTGACTGAGGATTAGTGCTTTAATTGGGAGAATTAGTATTTTGTTAAGATTTGCTACGAAGTTAAATGTAGTTTGAGTGTTATGCTTTCAAGGACAACCTAGTGTTTTTCTTCTGATCAAGATCCATAATTTTTATATGTAATTTTTCACAACGCAGGATTTATCAAACATTGGGGGTAAAGATGGCTCAAAGGTTAAGAGCTCTGGTTGCTCTTCCAGATGACCCAGTTTTGATTCCAAGCACCTATATGACAGGTCACATCCTGATGTAACACCAATTCCAGAGGACCCAATGCCTCTGCAGGTACCAAGCACACATGTAGTACACAGACATGTCTGCAGGCAAAACACCCATACACAAAGAATTAAATTAAAATTTAAAAGCTTTATCAAATATTTGTACATACTATTAAAACAGAAAAACCTGCTGGGTATGGTGGTGCATGCCTTTAATTCCAGTACTTGGGAGCCGGAGGCAGGCAGACCTCTATGAGTTCAAGGCCAGCCTGGTCTACAGAGTGAGTTCCGGGGCAGCCAGGGCTACGCAGGGAAGCACTGTCTCAAAAACACAAAACTCAGAAGCACCTATGAGCAGCGCTGAAATAGAAACACCCATATTTCTGTCATGCCACTAAAAATCTTCTGCCTGTCTTGTTCGCAATGGTAACATGATTTGGCATAAAGAGTGAGATCATAAGAAGTCCTGCAGATCAAATTACAGTGTATGGTGAAGTAGCTTAGGAGACCTGGCAGGGAAGATGAAAGAACCCATTTCCAAGGGTGCCTTACTGAACAGGAAACTTTGTTCAAAGGAGCAACATCACGGTCAGGTGATCTGCTTTATTTCAGTTGAGGTTGTGTGTGTGTGTGTGTGTGTGTGTGTGTGTGTGTGTGTGTGTTCCTTCATGTGATTGCACATGAATGTCAGAGGAAGAAAAGTGTATTACTGAAACAAAAATAGTATAATAATGATTAAATTTAGTCATAGATATTGCATATTTTAAAATAAAGTTAACATAGCCTACAACAGAAAATCAGCAAAGATCTAGGAAACTTGACCTAACTGGTACTTGTCTAACCCTCCACCCAACAATAGCAGACTTCCTCACATTCTTTACAAGGACACACAGGACATTTACCAGACCTGGAAAGATTCTAGGCCCTAGACAAAGCTGTTCTGAATTTACACTGGGCGTAGGGATTCATACTTGCAACTTCAGCACTCAGGAGGCAGAGCCAGGGGGGAGGGCAAGTGTGAGGCTAGCCTGGGCCATATAGCAAGTTCTGGAACAGCTTAGACCTTGTCTGA
Source organism: Peromyscus attwateri (assembly GCA_902168425.1). Lineage (NCBI taxonomy): Eukaryota > Metazoa > Chordata > Mammalia > Rodentia > Cricetidae > Peromyscus > Peromyscus attwateri. Next base: position 1,583 of record CABHPP010001001.1, read on the forward strand.
AAAATAAAACAAATGAAAAAGAAAGAAAAGAAGAAAGGAAGGGAGGGAGAGAGGGAGGGAAAGAGGGAAGAAGAGAGGGAGAGAGAGAGAGAGAGAGAGAGAGAGAGAAGGGAAGGAGGGAGGAAGGGAAATTGAGATCTACATTATCTTTCAAGGTTGTTCATGTATTATGTGAACAACCCTGAGAAGGGCATGGATAAAGAACAGGCAGGCACTTGTGTCTTGGAGGACCCAGCAAGAATATACAGAGCTGTTCCTGGGCCCATGGTAGCTTTGCATCCAACTCAGAATCGTGACAGTCAGCTACCTAGACCTAAAGTGTCTTTTCCTGTGCCCTCTTCACTCCTGGACATGGTCCTCCCCAGGTAGGATCCGGGTCCCCTGACTGCTTCAGGCAGAGCTAAGTCTCATGCTCTAGTGTGCGTGCTGTGTTTATCTTCACTGCTTCCAGAAGATCCACGGCATGATTCTCAAGCACCACCTTGTCCCCTTCTCGGACTCTGCCTCCCTGGGTTTCATGTCACTGGTCCTCATCACAAAAGTCCTTAGGATCTCCATGCTTTCTCAAGCAGGCTCCAACTCACATTCTTTCCATTTCTGAGAGTGTTATATTATCATCTGAGTGAGGCTGATCTTATTACAGTCAATAGGAAATGTTTAGTGAGCTGAATACTTTGTACCCAGGATTCTGCGTAAAACGTGATTTATGGGTTTCTGAGACCTTGAACTTTATCTGTCCCTGGGGTAGGGAAACATGAGCAAGTCAAGGTATGTTCTGAAAATAATAATAATAATAATAACTTTCCGGCAGAAGTGGGGCTAGCTGGGGAGGGAAAGGACCAGCAGGAAGGGCTGGGGACTGGGGAAGGGACAACAAAACAAAGAAGGTAAGCAAATGCCATCATGAAATCCATCGCCTTGTATACGGATTTTTAAGAAGTTCGTTTTAAAGTCCAGTTTGAAACCTAATGCCTTGCTGCTGGGTAGGATCTGTGCTATCTCCACATCGATTGTTCCAGACCTGTCATCTTTGCGGGTTGATTCATTGGCGCTGAAGGCAAGGTCATGGGAAGGACAGGCAAGCACTACCAATCACTTTGGGCTGAGGGAAAGCTTGCACACCGGCGTGCTGGGATCATGGCTATAATCTTTGACACTGTGATTGCTAACCAGGACAGAAGAAGAGGAAGCAGTCCCTAGAACAGACACTGACCAGGTTGCTCAAGTTAGGATGATGTTGCAGGGTCAGGGGCTGGATGAAGCAGAGGGGCCAGGGACAGATCCTGAAAGGCTCTACCATCACAAGAAGCTGACAGTCACAGAAGGAAAATATTATTTGGACCATTGTTTCCAAGAGATTGGGCAGCGTGCTAAGGGTAGTGTCGTATCATGAGGTCAGATGCCACTGGCGTGTGGGAACAGGACAGGAACAGAGATGCAAAGCGAAAGTGAGGTGGTGGGTGGGGAAGGTCTTTCGTGGGTCCTGCCTGGGGAATAGAGTATGGGTGGGAGTGTGTGGAGGTTAATGAGGCAATAGGTTTAAGACATGAGAGTTGTCTCGGCACAGAGCTTTGATGCTCTTTAGCCATCTGGCAGACAGGCTTAGATAGATCTTAAGCCTAGATGAGCTGCTCACACCTTCCTTCAAACATCTGTGTATGTGAATTTGCATAACTAGCCAAGTATAGTGGCACAAGCCTTAGGAGTCAGAAGCTGGAGGGTCACCAGTTCAAGACCAGCCTGGGCTACGTAGTAAAATTCCTGTCTGAGAAACCAAAAAAATAAATAAGTAACTAAAATAAAAATAGATACATGGGCTGGCAAGATAATTAAGTGGCAAAGGCACTTGCCACCAACCCTGACCACCTAAATTTAATCCCAGGGGCTCATAAGGTGGAAGGAGAGAACTGTCTCCCAGAGTTGTCCTCTGACCTTCACATGCATGCCATGGCAGGCCTGGACATGCACACATACACACAACACACTAGATAGATAGATCGATAGATCGATAGACCGATAGATTGATAGACCGATAGACCTATAGTTCGATAGATAGATAGATAGACCGATAGATAGATAGATAGATAAACAGAACGATCACTGTCCTCACTGTCCTACAGCTGGTGGTGGATGGCATTTACTGAGTTGGGAGAAGGCAGTTTTAACTCCTTTACCAAATAATGAGATCCTTGAACTTTTTTTTTTTTTAAGATTTATTTATTTATTATGTATACAGTGTTCTGTCTGCACATATCCCTGCAAGCCAGAAGAGGGCACCAGATCTCATTACAGATGGTTGTGAGCCACCATGTGGTTGCTGGGAATTGAACTCAGGACCTTTGGAAGAACAAGCAGTGCTCTTAACCTCTGAGCCATCTCTCCAGCCCCCTGAACTTTTTTAAAAAACTTAAAGCCTTGTTTTTATGCTCCTTGGTGTTTTGCCTGAAGGTGTGTCTGTGCACCGTGAGGGCATGCAGCGCCCTCAGAGGCCAGAAAAGGACACCAGATCCCCTAAAACTGGGGTGACAGGGAGATGTGAATTGCCATGTAGATGCTGGGAATTGAACCCTGGCCCAGTACTCTTAACCACTGAGCCGTCTCTCCAGCCCCTCTTGTTGGATTTTGAATATTTATTTATTAGAGGTACTGAAGGTTGGACCCAGGGCCTTGTTCATGCCAGGCAATTCGTCTACCATTGGCCACACCCCAGCTCCTGACTGTTTCCATCTTTGCTCTCCATTGTACCCCGATTATGTTGTTTCCCAGGGGAACACTTTAGCTGGCCTGGAAGAAAACCAAGCACAAGAATAAGGATAAGCTCTTGGAAGAGAGACAAGCCCTTTCACCTACTTAACAGTTTCAAGTCCACATCGACAGTGCATAGCAAAGCGGCTGCTCTCCACCGTAGCCTTTCTCTTGGGGCTCACTCCCTCCCTAGGCCCCGGGCATGACACACAGGTCCCCAGCCCTTCTCCTAGGGCTCCCTCCCTCCCCAGTCCCAGGTTCCCAGCCCTTCTCCTAGGGCTCACTCCCTCCCCAGGCCTCAGGCATGGCACGCAGATCCCCAGCCCTTCTGGTTGCGGTTCTTCCAAACCACCCTCCCAGTCCTGTTATCCCACAGAAACGGATCTGTCCTTGGTGCACTATCGGCCATGGTGGGCTGTGCTTTTAGAGGACCTTCGTGCCATCATGTTCTTACACAGCTGGCTATTGTTATCTACAGATCTGTGGGTTCAAGGCCAGATTCGTGTACATACAGAGTTCTGGGTCAACTGGGACTAGATAGAAACTCTGTCTTTAAAAATACACACACACACACACACACACACACACAATTGTCAAACACACACACACACACACACACACACAATTGTCAAGCAGTGTGCTAGATACTATCTAGGTCCTGGGGGTCGTATTAAAGGACAAACTAGGGGGGAAAAATCTCCTTCACGGAATTTGTTTTCTCCAAGTATGAGGACTCAGAAAGTAAAGCGTAAGTACATGGGATTGTAGTGAACAGGGAAACTGAGTGGGGCTCTCAGGGTGGCCATGCTCGTTTAGACAGTGTGGCCAGGGAAGGCCTCCCTGAGAAGGGAGCACTTGAAAATGGACTAGATGGGCTTAAGAAACAAGCCCTGAGGAAAGACCAACACAGACCGAGGGGACAGGAAGCGCAGAGGCCCTGAAGAAGGAACACACCAGTGTTCGAAGAAAAGGAGGAAGATCGGTATGGCTGGAGCAGATTAAACAAGGCAAGATAGGGGAGGGTGAGGTCAGGGAATCAACGAGGCAAGACCCATGGGCGCTTTGTAGGTCGACATAATTAATGGCTTTGGCTCAGGCAGCCATGGTAGGATTTGGAGCTGAGACATAACATTACTTGACTTCCATGAGGTAGAAGTCTAGCTGCTGTTTTATGACTAGAGTATTAACATTTAATGGAGTTGAGAAGAACTGCCTTAAATAAAACCATCTCTCTGGGTGCCTTAATCCAGGCTTAATCCTAAATGGTAAAGCTCAGAAATTCCTGGGAATATTTGGAGGAGTGCCTCCTGGCTGCTCATTCTGCTCGCGGCTGGTAAGTGGGCACTGACTCCACTAGCTTGGGTTGGGGTTCCCTGGCAGAGCATGTCCACATCCAGTCTTCCTCTACTCTGCTCTTGGCCACCGGAGGGATGGTGGCACATGGAAGAGGCTCTCGAGGGACAAGGCCCTTTGTCTAGGCTAAGAGAAACTTGGTACTGAGAGGCATGTGTTGCACGAATCCTAAATGGTCTTATAATAAAAACCCAGAGCCGGATATCAGGGTGAAAGCTGAAAGATCAGAGAAGCAGAGCAAGCCACAGCTACCACCTCTTACCTCACCAACTCCTCAGCCTGCCAGAGCCTCTGCAAGAGAGTGAATGAATTCGTGTCTCCTCCTGCCTTATATTCCTTTCTCTGCCCAGCCATATCACTTCCTGTCTCAACTTTCCTAGTGCTGGAATTAAAGGTGTGTGCCACCACTGCCTGGCTCTGTTTCTTTTTTAGGCTGGATTAATCTTGTGTAGCCCAGCATGGCCTTAAATTTACAGAGATCCACATGGATCTCTGTCTCTGCCTCCAGAGTACTCAGATTAAATGTGTGTGCCACCACTGCCTGACCTCTATGGATAACTCTGTGGCTAGCTCTGTCTTCTGATCTTCAGGCAAGCTTTATTTCTTAGATTACAAATATATCACAACAGGGATGAATACTTAATGCCAACGGTACTGTTCTTTTTAAATTTTATTTTTATTATTTGAGTGTGTGTGTGTGTGTGTGTGTGTGTGTGTGTGTGTGTACATGAGTGGCCATAGGTGGGTGTCAAACACCTCTGGAGCTGGAGTTACAGACTGTTGTGAGCACTAGGAATTGAACTCATGTCCTCTGTCAAAGCAGTATGTGCTCCAACCTCTAAACCATCTCTCCAGTCCCTCCAATGGAACTATTCTGTATGGGCCATGGGAAAAAATGAAGGAACAAAAGAAAGCAGATTCCAATATTGCTGAATAAAGATAGAAAAAATAAAGATAGAAAAGAAGGGGCTGTTTTTATTCAAACAGAATATAAAAACTATTTTTTGTGAAGGGAAAGATTGTTAAATTTCTCTACATTAAAACTAAAAGGGTGGGTGTGGTGGTGCACGTCTTTAAACCCAGCACTCGGGAAGCAGAGGCAGGAGGACTTCTGTGAGTTTGAGGCCAGCCTGCTCACATAGTGAGCTCCAGGATAGCCAGGAGTACATAAATAGGTCTTGTCTCAAAATAGATAGATAGATAGATAGATAGATAGATAGATAGATAGATAGATAGATAGACAGACAGATAGATGATAGATAGATAGATGATAGATAGATAGATAGATAGATAGATAGATATAGGTATATAGAAAAGAGAGAGAGATACTGAAATTTTCTGTTAAAGATACCACTAAAAGAAAAGGCAGCCAAGCTATAGAGTGAGATAACGTATGTACAACATGTGTTATCAGTAAAAAAAATTTATCCAGAATGAAGAACTATAAATCAATAAGAAAAAAAACTTTTTTTCTTGTATTGAAGACAGACGCTTTCCTCATACAATATAACCTGATTACAGTTTCCCCTCCCTCTATTCTTCCCAGTTCCTCTCTACCTCCCCTCCCTCCAGATCCACTCCCTTTCTGTCTCTCATTAGAAAAGAACAGGCTTCTCAGAGATAGTGACCAAACATGACAAAATAAAGCATAGTGAGATGAAGGATTTTTTTTAATGGAGAAAAGATATGCAGTGATACTTCACCAACAATCCAGCTAGCCAATAAATGAATAATGGTCAATCCGAGACATGCACATTGAAGACACGGTGGATAGCCTACATGCCTACTTAAGAGACGGACAAAATTAAGTTTGGAGAAGCTGAAGAGCTATAGGAATTCTGATGCACTGTTATGGAAGTATAGTTGCTTAACTGGAGAGATGACCCTCTGAGAAATGTCTCATGGTGTGAAGTATTGTGTGAATGTCATAACACATTCCACACACCTAGACAGCATGGCCTCCTACAGACCTAGGCTATAGAAACCACTGCTGTATACAGACTATATGCATGTGGTGTGTGAGTGTGTATATATATAAATGCATTCACTTTGCAAAACTGTTCAGCAATATCTATAAACCTTGAACATATTCATGTCCTGTCTGTGTGAAGTCCCAGGAAAACCGCACATAGAGCTACCAAAGTACGTTTACTGGAATATTCTTAGCAGTACTATTTATAACAAACCTATTTCAGTGCACTTTGTGTTGCATTAACAGAATATCTAAGGCTGAGTTATGTATAAAGAAAAGAGTTTTATTTGGCTCGTGATTCTGATAGCTGGAAGATCCAAACAGGATGGTGCTACTATTGGGTAAGAGGCCCTAGCTGTATCACAACATGACGGAAGAACAGAGAACTAAAAATACACAAAAGAGGCCAAATACGTGGGGGTCATCTTGATTTGTAACAGCTGGCTCTCATGCTAACCTGGTCTCACAAGAGCAAACCTATGGCCATGAGGTGGTCATTCATCCCTTCCATGGTGGTGCTTACATGACCCAAATCACCCATTGATGTCCCATCATCTCGAAAGAGTGTTGCACTGGGAGCCACACCCCAACATCAGTCTGGGTGGGAACAGACGATATTCACACCATAGCAAGACTGTCAAGAACCCGGAAGCAGCTCAAATGTCCATCAACAATTTTAACGTCGCAATACCTTCAGATACATCCCATAGATCGATGCACAATAATGACAATGATCTACAATTACCGGCCACGTTACTGATGGCTCTCAGAAAAAATATTGTTGACCAAACACAAAAATTATACCTGGCGTGATTCCTCTCGCATGAGAAGCATAAAGACAGACAAGCGAGCCCGTCAGAATTCCGGGCAGTTTTTACCCTAGGTCAGGAGAGAGAGAAAGGGAGCAGCATGGTGACCAGCAGAGCAAGGGACAGGTGTCTGAAGGGTAAGTAGGCTTCCTTCTTGGGCTGTGCGCTGGATGCAGAGGCGTGTCTGGTGTGGATTTTTGAATTATATATTTATACATATAAATTTATCTTTATTTGTTTCTGTTTTGTTTTGGATTTGTGTTTGGCTTTTATTTGGTTTTTGAGACCAAGTCTTGCTATGTAGCCCTGGATAGCCTGGTGCTTCTTGTTTAGCCCAATCTGGGCTCAAATTCATGGTAATCTTCCTGCTTCAGCCTCTAGAGTGCTGGGATTATAGGCAAGCACCAACTTCATGCCTAACTATGTATATTTTTCTTCAACGTGTTATTTATTTATTTATTTATTTATTTATTTATTTATTTATATATATATTTTGGTTTTTCGAGACGGGTTTCTCTGTGTAGCTTTGCATCTTTCCTGGAACTCACTTGGTAGCCCAGGCTGGCCTCGAACTCATAGAGATCCGCCTGCCTCTGCCTCCCGAGTGCTGGGATTAAAGGCGTGCACCACCACTGCCTGGCTTCAACATGTTTTTAAAAGTGTCATTGGGTTGTTTTTTTTCTCACAAGATGAAAACCTCCAAAAGTGATATATGTCGGTTTGTTATAAGAAACAAAAATTCTGCTGGACGGCGGTGGCGCACACCTTTAATCCCAGCACCTGGGAGGCAGAGGCAGGCGGATCTCTGTGAGTTCGAGGCCAGCCTGATCTACAGAGCAAGATCCAAGACAGGTACCAAAACTACATGGAGAAACCCTGTCTGGGGAGGGGGGACACCAAAAATTCTTAAATACCATTTTTCTGGAAAATTATTCTTACTCATGTCTCTATTATGTATATTGAAGGACATAATGATTCGTTATACTGTAAATGTGAAGTGAACTGCGTAAGACTCCTTTATATGCCACTGATTAAAAAAGAAGGAGGAGAACTTGGACCAGCAAGATAGCTTAACAGACAGAGGTGCTCCCTGGCAACCCTGACAGTTTGAATTTGATTCCCAGAAACCACATGGTGGAGGGAGAGAGCCAGCACCTCAGTTTTTCTTTGACCACCAACATGTAGCCTGGCTCTCTCTCTCTCTCTCTCTCTCTCTCTCTCTCTCTCTCTCTCTCTCACACACACACACACACACACACACACACACACACACACACCAAATAAATGTAAAGAAAGAAAGAAAGAAAAAGAAAAAAGAACTTGTTTATCAAAAGACTCTTAATTAAATGGCACAGAAGTACACACAATAAAAGAAAACCAAGTTCAGGATCACCAAAGTTAAAACTTCTGTGCCCCAGGGGATGGAGGGACAGCGCAGTTTAAGGGCATGGACTGCTCCTGCAAAGGACCAGGGTTCAGTTCTCAGCACCCACATCAGGTGGCTCATACTTGCCTGTAACTCCGGCTTCAGGAGATCCAACACCTCATATAGACATAATGCAGGCAAAACACCAATGCACATAAAATAAAAATAAATCATAAAAAAGAAAGTGTTTTAAAATGATATCACAAATAAAGGATTATATCTAGATATTTGAAGGAATGCTTACAACCCAATAATAAAAGACAAACCAAAATAAAATGAATATAAACTAGACCTGCCCATTGTCAGCAGACCTGAGTAGGACATAATCTCGCTCTCATAATGAAGAGTGAAGACTGGTAGAACCATCTTGGAAAACAGTATAAAGTGGGCCGGGAATCTGAATAGATGTATCTCTGAAAAGATATATAAAAACTCAGCAGGTGTTTCCTTAAGTAGGAAGAGGAAAGCAGATCCAACCGGATTGTATACCACTTTCCACCCCCTGGGATGCCTGTAATTAAAAAGTGAACAAGTTATTTTGAGGCTGTGGAGGAATTATAACACTCACCTACTATGGGTGGGAATGTAAAACAGTTGAGCTGTTATGGACGTCGTTAGAGAATCCCCCCAAATATTGAGTGGTCAACAGTTAAATTCCTAGGTCTATATCTAAGAAATGAAAACATATGCCTACATCAAAACATACATGGATGTCCATGATATTATTTATAATAGCTCCAAAGTGGAAACAACTAACCCAGGTGTCAGTTTTAAAAGCTAGTCATGCACTGTGTGATTCCCCTTCATAAAACAGTTCAAAGTCAGAACTAACTGAATTATAGTGCTAAAAGTCAGTGCAGCGCTTTGCCTTTGAAGAGAGGAAAGGTAACAATTATGATGTGACTGTAATGTTCTCGATGTGGACTTGGCTTATGGTCACCTAGATGTTCTCTTCGTGGTAGTTCACGGGCCTATAAATTTATAATCTGTGCACGTAAAAAAAAAAAAAATAGCTTTCCTTGTCCACAGTCATTACAAAGGCAAACTGTCAGAAATGTGTAAGTATAGGAGTCACGGACAGGAAGTAGCTACGCCTTCAGGGGACTATGGACCGTAGGGACCAAGAGTTAATTTCCAAGCATCCACTTTACATAATTCTAGATGTCATGAGCACCATGGTCCCCCAAATTCATACGTGGAAGCCCTGAGTCCTAATGTGACTGTATTTGAAGACAGTTTTTAAGGTTAAATGACGTTAAGTTAGGTCACAGCACTAGCCACTCGGGGCTGGTGTCCTGAGAGTGCTCTTGCAGAAGTGCCTGCTAGTGCAGAAGAGGCCTTTGGAGATGGCAAGCAGCTGTCGCAGGCTAGAAGGGACCCCGCACTACAAAAGAGCCTAGGCCATCTCATGACCTTGGACTTCGAGTCTCCTGGATATGAGAAATAAAATCCTGTTGTTTAATTCGTCAGGTCTGTGGACTGGGTCATGGCAGTCTGCACAGAATGGGACAGCAGATATTGCCATGATTTCAACAGCCTTACCTCTGATCAAATACTGTATTGAGATTTACTCATAAATTCCCTGTTCTCTTTGCTTTTGTAAATGTAACCGAATATCCAAATTTTACTTGATTCGGGTACTAACTAGATTTGAAAATATCTAACATTAATCTACACCTGATTCCCTCCCTGTGCAGTCTTCGATACCCCCAAGGCCAGGAGCTTGCTTTTACCTCTGTAATTCACCAGAGAGTAAATATGTTTTCAGGTATTTTGATTTGCAACTCTCAACAGCAATGGCAAGTGGAGCTCGCTCTCTCTCTCTCTCTCTCTCTCTCTCTCTCTCTCTCTCTCTCTCTCACTCTGTGTGTGTGTGTGTGTGTGTGTCTGTCTGTCTGTCTGTCTGTCTGTCTGTGGTGATCGCTGTGCTAATCTATGCACAATGACCTTTGTTTCTATCTGACTGAGCAGATGTAGGAATTAATCATTGTCACTCCTGGATGGCTCGGCTGCAGCTGTCCCCCACTGCCTCTCTAGCCCCTGATAGATTTATTAGTGTGTTTTGTTTGTTGGAAAACACATCCGAGCACAAAAGAACTAGCAAATTGCAGTCACTTATCTGTAAGTATGGATTTCTAGAAACACATTTTTTTTCCTACACATCTTTAAATATACACCCTGAGCCTTTAAAAGAAATAGGAGGAGGAAAAAAAAGAGAAGAAAGCAATACCAACTGGCCGTGCTGTTTCTGGGACACCAGGATGATTCTTTCCTTTCTGAACTTTCACTTTGGATGTGGCATGGCCTCCAGCCTAGGCCCTCCCCCAGAACCTGGGAACACCTGGCTTCTGGGCCCATGAAAATTAATGGCCTGGTTTACTTAGCACCAAATTTCATTTTATAGCAAGACCATCTCCAACCTTCAGACCATAACCACCACCTCCTGTGGGCCCTAGACACTCCTATTGTGAACTGTTCCCACAGCTCCTGCAGATCGGCCCCTGGTGATCCTGGCACAGGCCTGGATGGACATTAAGCAGCTATGACCCTTTGCATGTTGGAACTTGGCCCCCAAACCCAGTGTGGCTTTGTGGGTCTGGGCTTTTGTCTGTTTTCAATCAGGTACCCCACCAGCCACCAAATCAGGTCAGCATGCCGCAGGGTCAAGGCTAAAGGGAGTCGACCAACGCCTGTCAAAATCTGTTCTTTCCTTTCTGATGGCCCATGGCCCTGCTCAGAGTCTTAGACCTGGGAAGATGTCCCAGCCAGCCTGGGCCTGACTGACCTCACCCTTCCCTCGTTGGGCACTGTGAGGGTTTTCTGCCTGATAGACTGACTCACACTCCCAGTCTGCCCTTTTGTGGACTCTGTCCGTACTTTTCTTCCCCAGAATGTCTCCTGTACACGCCCTTATGTATTCAGTCCTTCGCTCATCCCCGCCTGTCGTTTCAAGTTTTTGGCATCTGCCTGTGGGTCTGCCAGACTCCTGAATTTAAACTCTTCTCAGTTAAATTCTTTGGCTAGTGCTTGTCAATGCTGACAGTATTTCTATCTGGAAGCGACAACACGCATCTTTGTATGAGAACGCAGATAAACATCAGCCTTCCCGGTTAGAGCTAGCTCCCAGAGCAAGAGACATAAAACACCGATTAGTGGTAGCTCATTTTGGACAGAGTCTATTATGGAAACATTGCTTTAAAAATATATATATATATACATATATATATATATATATGTGTATATATATATATATATATATATATTGCCTGTACTGTCTCTTGGATGATAATGATCATTCCAAAATTTACTATATTTCACAGGTTAAAAATTATAGATAGAAATGAAATATATTACAAAAAATATAAATAGAAAAATATTGTAGGAAAAGCAAGCATTTTGCCTATAATATCCTAAATTTACATATCTGAGCCTTTTCTTTTTGTTGCATGTCCTTATTTATCTATGTGTGTATGGTGATCATGAGCATGTACATGCTATCGCGGGCATGTGGCGGTCAGAGGACAACTTTCAGGAGTTTGCTTTCTCCTTCCACCATGAATGTCCCAGGGATCAAATGCAGGTTATCAGGCTAGTAACAATCATCTTTACTCACAGGACCATCTCACTGGCCTCGTATCTGAACTTTCAAATGGCAGTTTATCTTTCAAGTGTTCTAGAAGTTCTGCCATACTCACCCAGGATCTCTTTACACCTCGCTGATCTGTTCCTTCCTCGGCTTCCGAGCAGTCTGTCCTCACTTACTAGGAGTCCTGTCTGTCCCTTGTGTTTTCCTCCCATAGAACTTACTTTTCTCTTATCCTAAAAGTGGCTAACGTCAGATAGTCCACGTTAATATACTCTGAGGACTCAGCCTAGGCATCAAGCAAAACTAGGTGACTCCCTTCCTTCCTGTCCTGATGCCTAGGCTAAGGTGGGAAAAACAGTAAAACAGAAATGTGCTTAAAAGGGCGTCATCCTCAATGAACCGTTGAGTAGGCACCCCCCGGAGCTGTGAGATGACAGTTGGAATGCACGGGATCTTTTGATGTCTTTGGATATGGGGCTCACACACCATACATCAACCCTGTCTTTCAAAAGTTTCCGGTAGAATCCCACAGTTGGGAAGCCATCATCAGACAATAAGTTTAACGTTCAAGAATCACTAATCCCAGAACATTTCATTATCCCGGTACTCTGTGCTGGCTTGCAGTTTCTCTCCATTTTCTCCTTCCCCAAGCCCCTGGAAACCAGTTAGTCTTTCTATATCTGTGGGTTTATCTATTCCAGACACTTCATGTAAATGGATTCCTAGATTAATGACTGGCTTCTTCTATTCAGCATAATATTAGCGTGTTTGTTAAGTATATCCATGTGGTCGTATCAATCAGCACTTCATTCCTTTTTGTGGCTGAGTAATATCCCATTATATGGATACCACACATTTTGTTTATTCATTCATCAGTTAATAGATACTTGGTTTTTCCTGCTTTGGGGCTGTTAGTAAATAAAAGGATGCTCTGAAAATTTACATGCAAGTCCTTGTGTGAGCATACATTTTGCTTGCCATGGAACAAAGTTTCATGGTAACCATTTAACCTATGTTTAAAACTGTTGATCAAAATGGCTACACCATTTTACAGTCGCACCAGCCACCTATGGGGTCTCCTACTTCTCCACATCCTCACCTATGTCCATATGCATTTCCTGTTCAATTCCAGACATCCCAACGGATATCAAGTGTTGCCTCATATGGTTTTCATTTCCCTTTCTGTATGACCAATGATGCAGAGAGTTTTTCCATATACTTATTGGTCATTTCTGTATCTTCGCTGGAGAAATGCCTATCCAAATCTTTTGATAATTCTAAAAAAGAAAAAAATTATTACTTTAGGAATGTATTTAAATTAGTGGATGTCAAACTTGGTTTGCATTAAACTCTCCTATGAAACTTTAAAAAATCTTCATGCTGGGGTCTGGAGGGATGACTCAGAAGTTAAAAGCACTTGTTGCTCTTGTAGAGGGCCAGGTTCAGTTCCCAGCACTGACATGGTGGCTCACAGCTGTTGGTAACTCCAGTTCCAGAGGACCCAGCACCCTCTTCTGGCCTCCACGGGCACTGCATGCGCACGGTGCACATATATACATTCGGGTAGAACACTTTTAAAAGATGATGCTTAGGCTTGGCTCCAAGTTAAATCAGAATACCAAGCAGACATTAAAAACACTTTCCAGGTGATTAAAGTTTTTGAGAACCATTGCTATAGACTAGCTGAGCGAGCTCATGATACTGGCACAGAAACATTAACAACATAGAAACATCGACATTATGCAAGTCATTTTAAATCAGAGCGTTGACTCAAATATAAGTCATAAAGTGGCTGATGGGGCCAAAAGGCTGTGATTAGCTATTTAATAAGGGGGGTGCAGGTATTAGAATGAATGCCACTGTAACAGGAAGTTACAAACCACCTACAGCTAGAGAAAATGACCTAGCTGGGATTCTGATCTAGGAGACACTCCCATGAGGTGACCGAGTGTGCATACGGATTAAAGTAAATGTGAGTGACGTGACACAATTAGATCTGTGAGCCCAGAAAATTTATCTCAATAGCTGATGTTCACTAAGGGGAAAAAAATGTTCCCTAGGAAAAACTGAAAGGTGTCTTTGAAAGTCACAGGACAAATGGAGACTATTTTTAAAGATATGACTGGAAGCGTAGAAAAAGAGCAAGGGAGAGATTTTCAGAAATCTAAGCACATGAAGATGTGATGGTCACAGTGGCTACCCTTGGAGGAAAATGACATCTCTCAAAGAATGTCAGAAAGAGAGGCGAGCAGGAGGCTCACGGAGTATGTCAGGTTAGGAACAGGGTGTCGGGCATATGTGTTAGACAAAAGAAGTACTTTTGAAGAGAGTTAGAGACACATAGAGGGATTATTTTAAAATCTATTAAAAAGAGGAAGCTTGAATGATGTGGCCGCTTTTGCTGCTCTATGGGAACCCAGGGCCTGTTCCACATACAAAAGATGATCGGCTGAACTAATTTCACATCTCTGAGTTTGTTGAGAAGGACATCAGAGCTGTTATCACACCCAAACTGCCTCCTATAGGGACCCGGTAGCAGTTATCAAGTATGTTTCTGGGTTTTACAGATTCCTGTTTAGGCGACCAAAATAAATACAGGTTAGCGTCCAGAAGGCTTCCAGGAGAGCATCTTCTCTTGATGGTTCCTCTCGCTGAAGCTTTGGTCCCCACCCACCCTTTCTTATCACCAAGCCTCTTAAAAGAGCATCCTCATCAGCCACCTCCATCTTCACAGCTGAAGTTCGTTCTTCAACCCATCCCTCCGACTCCACTGAAAGGTCATTCAGTCTGACTCCTTGCTCAGGTCACTGAATCAGCAGCTGCTTTTTAGCCATCATCCTTTTCAGCTTTTAAAGATGTGCTGACACTATTAACCATCTCCCCTTTCTTCCTTTCCTTCTTTTCTTCTTTTGACTTTTGTTTGTAGACAGGACCTCTCTATGTAGCTCAGGATTATTCCAGGACTCACGATCCTCCTGCTCTTGCCTCCCAAGTGCCAAGATCACAAGCATGTGCCACTGTACCTGGCTCCACTCTCCTTCCTGAACATTCTCTATTCTTAATTTCTGCCATTTAAAAAGTCCAGTTCTAGGTGGCTGGATAGATGGCTCGGTGGTTAACAGTACTCTTGCAGAGGACCCAAGCTTAGTGCCCAGCACCCACCCCAGGCAGTTCACAGCCACTTTTAACTCCAGCTCCAGGGGATCCAATACTCTCTTCTGGCCTCTTCAGGCAATATGCTCATGTACACACACACACACACACACACACACACACACACACACCACAAAATTAAAAATAGAACAAATTTTTAAAAAATCCAGTTTTACCTCTGTGCTTATCAGTTGCTTCCAATAGTTCTAGAATTCCATCTACCCACTTAATGTTGATGTCACCCTGGGTTCCAGTCTTGACTTACTTCTTACCCTACGCCTTTTATTTGGGTTTGGCGTCTCCTCTTCAGTATCCTCAGCCATTCCTCCGATCCCAGTCTGACTTCATAGTTGCCGTAAGGGTTTTTCCATAGTTAGTCTAGATTCATTGGCTAAAAGCAGACTCTAGTCACTGATCTTACTCTCCCCTTGACCACGTAGTTTCCATCTTGTTTATTAATAGTGCCATGCATCCATACCCACTCTACTGTCTCTCATGCATGCAGATACTCACCAAGTCTCAGCTATATAACCTCTGCAACATCCCTCAAATCTGTCTCTTATTATCCAGCTCCGTTGTCCAAGTATAATCTTAATTTGTTTTTTTTTAAAGATTTGTTTATTTATTTCATGGGCATTGGTGTTTTGCCTGCTTGTATATCTGTGTGAGGCTGTCAGATCTCCTGGAACTGGAGTTACAGACAGTTGTGAGCTGCCATATGGGTGGGAATTGAACCTGGGTCCTCTGGAAGAGCAGCCTGTGCTCTTAGCTGCTGAGCCATCTCTCCAGCCCCATTAATTTGTTTTTATTGGGATGGTTGCCATGGCCCTCTAGTAGGTCTTCCTCATTGTTTAAGCTTCTGATCTTTTGTCAATATAACTTAAGAAACACAGCATAGTTTCCTAACACAGACTTGGGCTTGCCTACACATCTCCTTAGGTGAGCATTTAAGGTTTATGGGGGTTTTGTTTTTGAGATAGGGTCTCACTATGTAGACCAGGCTGTCCTGGAACTGTTTGCCTCTGTCTCCTGAGTGCTGGGACGAAAGGCATGGGCCACCATGCCTGACTTGCACTTAAATCTTTGTGTTTTGTTTGTAATATACAGTCTCCACGTTTTCCCTTAGGCCGTGCTCCAGCAGGTACTGTGTGCATTGATCACCTGCATATGGCAGTTCTGTTCTTGTTTTATGACTCATTTGTCACCAGAAAAACACTCATTCATCCTTTAAAACCAACTCGTCTCTTAACATGAGGCTCCTGGGCCAGAATTAGCAGAATCACCCAGAAACTTGCCTGAAATACAGTCCTAGATTCTACTTAATCCAAAACTTTTGGGGGTGATGAGGACCAGCGGTCTGTGTTTTGACAAGCTCTCCCCGTGATTCTGGTCATATTAGGATTTAAGAACCACTGTTGTAAGACCCAGTTCCTTTATCAATCTCCATGTCCTTTGAACAACCCTTACTTTATTTCAGAATTAGATCTACTTATTCACTTACCCATTTCCTCTGCTAAAGTCTGAGTCAAGTACTACACTTTTGTACTCAACATCTACCATCATGCCCAGCACTAAGAAGGGGATTGATAAGGATTGAGTACATTAGGGGATGGAGAGATAGCCTGGGCAGTAAAGTGCTTGCTGGGAAGCCTGACGCCCTCAGCTCAGTCCCCAGCACCCAGACAAACATGTCCGATGCAGTGACAAGCACTTAGATTCCAGCACTGGGGAGGCAGTGCGGATCCCCAGAGCTCACTGGGCAGTTAGTCTAGTCAAATCTATGAGTTCCAGGGATATAAGATACTCTCTCTCAAAGGGTATGGTGAGAAGGGGCTGGAGAGCTGGCTCACAGGTTAAGATCACATCCAGCTCCATGGGTGCCCCTCAACACAGACGTGTGTGTGTGTGTGTGTGTGTGTGTGTGTGTGTGTGTGTGTGTGTGTGTGTATGTAAACAAAAATAAATATTAAAGCCAGGAGGTGGTGATGCAAGCCTTTAATCCCAGCACTCTCGAGGCAGAGCCAGGCAGATCTCTGTGAGTTCGAGGCCAGCCTGGTCTACAGAGTGAGATCCAGGACAGACACCAAAACTACACAGAGAAACCCTGTCTCAAAAAAACCAATAAAGGAAAATAAATAAATAAATAAATAAATAAATAAATAAATAAATAAACATTAAACTCTTAGGTGACAAGTCATTGAGGAGGAGGTTGATGTCAACTTCTACATGCACACTTATATGAACCCATACATACACAGATAAAATTAATCATAAAAATTCAGCATACTGAAATATACCTTCTTCCCTACATGATTTATTCATGGTAATCAAATGGAATCTAAGGCTTCTACTCATTTTTTAAAAGATTTATTCATGTAAAATTAAATTAAATTATAAAATTTAAAAAAAGATTTATTCTTCTAATTTTTTTTTTAATCAGTGGGTGTCTTGCCTGTATGTCTGTGTACCACATGCATATAGTACTCTCAGAGACCTGGAGTAACTGTTGTGAACTGCCATGTGGGTACTGGGACTGGAACCCAGGTCCTCTGGAAGGGTAGTCAGTGCTCTTAACCCCTGGGCTATCTCTCCAGCACCCCAAGGTTTCTACTCTTAAAGGCTGATACATACCCCCCCCACACACACACACCAATACTAAATGTTAGCAAAATATGGGAAAACTAAGTCTCGCGTGCATCACTGCATGACAATTTAGTAATTTCTTGGAAAATTAAACACATACTGTGTGGTTCAGCCATTGGATTACTGGGTACTTACCCTAGGGAAATGGAAACATATGTTTACACAAAAACTTATGCCTAAATATTTATAGTAGCTTCATTTGTGGCACTCAAAAACTGGAGACGTTGACAATAAACTATCTGAAAAGGAAATCAAGAAAACAATCTCATTTATAAAGTGTCAAAAAATCAATGAAATAAAAACTTGGGATCTTGAGAGGAGACTCGGGAGCTAAAGCCCTCGCTACACACATTTGAGGACCCAAGTTTGACTCTCCAGAACCCACGTAAAGCTGGGCATGGTAGTCCTCATGGCTGTAATTCTAGGGTTCTTTTTTTGTTTGTTTTTTGAGACAGGGTTTCTCCGTGTAGTTTTGGTGCCTGTCCTGGATCTCACTCTGTAGATCAGGTTGGCCTTGAACTCACAGAGATCCACCTGGCTCTGCTTCCCGAGTCTGGGATTAAAGGCGTGTGCCGCCACCGCCAGGTTAATTCTAGGGTTCTTAAGGTAGAAAGTAGAGACATGAGAACCCCCAGTGGCCCATGGCTCAGCTAGCCTGGTGTCCAAGGCAGTCAACAAGCAAGAGATCCTGACTCAGACAAGGTGGAGAGAAAAGATGAACACCTGAGGCTGTTCTCTGACCTCCAAGCGTGTACCCATAGACATGAACATGCACACACAGAGATATACACTCATCACACACACACACACACACACACACACACACACACACACACACACACGGTTGTTCCTTTTTCATCAGATAATAGGAAAGAATATATAATTCCTGTCTGTCATAGTGCGGAGCCACACTGCCGAGCCATCGCTGGGGCCACGGCTTAGAGACACCAGACAATGGCGGAAACCCAAGAACCCAAAGCCAGCTGCAGCGGGAATTCAGACTGGATTCTAGCCAGTGGGTAAAATCAGGAGGCATGCTGGGAAATCAGCCAAGGTCCTTGGTCTGAGCCAGCCATGAGATCTGAAGACACAGGCGAGTCCCCATGAAGAGAACCGAAGGCTGTGTGTACCACAGAGTGGTCCTCCGTGTCTGCTCTTGCTGACACTGACAGCCAAAAATGGGGTCTTTGGGGAGGCAGATGAAAATTCACGGCCTGCTAACACTACGACAGGATGTTAGCAACCAGGGTCAGAAAGGCCTCTGAAAAAGTTTCGTTAATCAGGGAGGTGTCAACAGGATTCTGGGCAACTGTGACCGATTTGGGGAAGTGAAAGAATGCTAGAGGAAACCAGAGTCAGAGAGTGTGGGTCACTTGTGCCCACACTGTCCCCAATGGAAAGCCATCAGGGCAGGGTGTGAGCCTCAGGGCCCTGGGACTCCCGTCCTGCCCTGGACAACTGATGGGGACAAGGCAACAGGGAGCAAACAGGTCTTCCTTCATGGCTCTCTTACTTCTCATTTTTCTAAGGCCTGAACCCCTAATACTCATCTAAATCTAATG
>CABHPP010001001.1:20931-38864 GCA_902168425.1 Peromyscus attwateri
GGAAAGAAGGAAGGAAAGAAAGAAAGAAAGAAAAAAGAGAGAAAGAAAGAAAAAAAGAAAGAAAGAAAGAAAGAAAGAAAGAAAGAAAGAAAGAAAGAAAGAAAGGAAAAAGAATTAATTTAACAGACATTTAAGGTACCACTAAGAGAGAGCCCCCTAGAAGGTGCTCACAGGCACAAAGGTAGGGCAAACTCAGTCCCAGAGTCATGAATCCCCAGATTCTGGCCCGATGAAGAACCATTCTTGCATGGATTCATGGATTCAGCATTCCTCCCAGATTCCCAGACACGCCCCGGCCCAACATTCTCCTAACATAATAAACCTGAAGACTGAAAAGAGGCGAAGGAAGGAGCAGAGATGGATTTGCAGCCACCTGGGGCTGGTGCCTCACGATTGGATGCTTCAGACGGTCAATTGTGTTTGTGGTTTTTGTCCTACTTAGAGCCAGGGTGTCTGCTCTGGCTTTTTTTGGAAGTGCTACAAGAGTCTTGCTAGAAATCACTGGTGGCCTTTCCTACAGCTGCAGGCGGGAGGGAGAACGGAAGTGGAAATCACAGCCTGAACGATCAAAAGCCGTGTGGAATTGGAACCCTCGGGTCGGAGAGCTTGAGGAAAGGGGATTTTCTTTTGTGCATCTATTGTGCACTCTTGCTGTTTAAAAGCACATTTAGAATATTTTACAGTTGTATGAGACATGGAAATATACATTTGGGAGTTTATTTTAAAAATAAAATCGATACCAAATGTTACCATAATACTCCTAAATAAAGCAGGCTTCCTTTATAAGGATGCTCTTGTGGCTTTTGCTTTCTCCTCACTAGGAGTGTGTCTTCAGTGTGCCGTTCACTACTGTCCTACCCTTGAGCCGGCACCATGAGGAAATGGGCATTTGCTCTGAAGTGGAAATCTAAATTTCCATATTTCAGCTTTCAAAATGGGTGCAAGGATGCCGTTTTGAATTGATACTCAGTTATGTTTGTAGCCCAGGAGAGCTATGAATTCCGAAATATGTGTACTGTAAATCTATATGTATTTCGATATATTAAATTTATATAGCATATATATATATATTCTACTGGCTACAGATAAAGGCACTTGTTACCAAGCCAGACTCTCAGAGTTTGATCCCCAAGACCCACACAGTAGAAGGAGAAAACCAACTTGAGTGAGTTGTCCTCTGAACTCTATGTGCATGCCACAGTACTCAGGCGCCAACACACACATAAATAAACGTAATTTGAATTTTTAAATCTGTATATTCTCATATGTGTGTGTTAAATAGCCCTGGATACTGACAAAAGAACTGTTAGTGTTAAGTGCAACTTGTATTCTCTTTCAAAAGAGGAGTAAGGAAAGCATCCTTGTAGTGAAAAGGTTAAAAACCCAAGGAAGTAGCCTCATGAGCTGAGGGCAGAGGGTCTATCTTTTTTTGGTTTTTCAAGACAGGGTTTCTCTGTGTAGTTTTGGTGCCTGTCCTGGATCTTGCTCTGTAGACCAGGCTGGCCTCGAACTCACGAAGATCTGCCCAGCTCTGCCTCCTGAGTGCTGGGATCCACCTGGCCTTTTTTTTTTTTTTTTTTTTTTTTTTTTTGGTGCCGTCTCTTTTTTCTTAACGCTGTGATAGGTTCCTATTCAGGAATTAATGTTTGACACAAAGTGACCATTAATGAGAGGATAAGCAAAGCACTGAGGCCATCGGCTAAAGGAGAATCTGGGGCCAGAACATTTGACAAGTTTCCTTTTGTACCTAATAAGCAAAGCTTTTATTTGGATGATCAGTTGATCGGGCTGTAAAATCCACCACATCTCTGAAAACCAGGTCAGTCTGCTCTTACGGGCTAAGGAAGTGAGGCAGAAATGCACGTGACTGGCTTGCTGATAAGCCAGCCGCAGGGGAAAGGTGCTGTAGCTAGCATGATGTGAAAAGGGAAGAGCTGGGAGGGACCTTAGGTCCTCATCCGCTCTCACCATGGCTAACCACGTAGCTGTTCTGTAGCCTCTGTGTCCAGTTCCTTACAGCTTAGGTAACTGTCGGTCCAAAATGACAGGCTGGTGGGTTGGAAATTTTGCTCTCTCCAGGTTAAAACAAAGCTGTACAAGCACTGAGCTTGCTTTGAAAAGCAAGCGAGCTTAGAGAGGCCAGGCCCACCCAGCACTCGGGGCTTTAAGATATAAAAGAAGCCATGCTTCTATGCCCAGCTGCAAGCAGCAAGGTGGTCCAACATCGGCAGCTTTTCTGAAATCCGGGAGAGCAATGCATGTTGGTCACTAATGTCTGCTGAGAGTTGGGAACCTGCACTGTCATAAAGATGAGGTCTGCTGTCACGTTGCTGGGCCCTCGGGGGTCCTCCTGACCACATGACCCTGGAGATGTGTTAAACAAAGGCATTTCCTGGGAGAATTCTCCAGGAAGGATTTGGCCAATGGAAAGGAACCTTCGGAGGAGCCTGATCTCATTGGAGACGAGTGAACATACGTGTGTACATGCATATGTGAATGAATGAATACTCCCACAGATGCTGTGGTTTCCTAGAAACCGAGGAGGCGGAGGACACAGAGCTTCACAAACACCCTGTTAGGATCTCTCATTTATTTTCAGGCTTCCTTCAGCACAGTGCTGGGAGGGAAGCCCAGGAGAGGCTCACCCACACAACAAGGCTTGTCAGTGAGGACTTAGTCTGCTCAAAACCCATGGTCTGCAGAAACCCAGAGCAATTGGAACCCCAAAATAACTCTGGTCTTTGTGTGTGCAATAACACCAGGGAAGTCTCAGCCATTCCATGAAAGTCCAGAGAGACACCCGGAAGTCACTTCTGTTACCCAGCATGTGCCAGCCTTGTCTAACACATGGACATTAAGCCAGCTCACGATCCCCTCTGACTTCTGGTGATCGGAGCACTTTGGCTCTGTCTGCAGGGGCTTGTAGTCCCCTTGGAGGAGGAAGTTCCAGGATAGAAGCTAGGAGAGTAGCTAGGAGGCTACTGCAAGGGAGGCTTTGATCAGTTGGTGGCAGCAGAGGTAGCGAGAAGGAGCTGGGTTCTAGTTGCGTTTCCAGCCGAGAACCACTGAGATGTGGAGACAGATTGGATGTGGGAGGTAAGCAGGAGTCAGCAATGACTCCAGGGTTTTTATCCACGCAAACACAAGGATGAGATGCTCCTGCTGACCTGGAGAAGGTTGGTGGAGAGACAGCTTATGAGACAAGACAAGGAGTTCAATTCTGAATGGACTGTGGTTTAAAAATTAAGAGATAGAAAGTGCAAGGTGTGGTGGTGCACACCTTTGATCCTAAGGCAAGGCAGAGGCAGGTGGATCTCTCTGAGTTCAGTACCAGCCTGGAACACATAGCAAGTTCCAGAATAGTCAGAGATACACAGTGAGACCCTATCTCAGTGGGGGGGGGGGGGGGGAGAGAGTATGTTTAAAATTCCTGAAAGTAGAACTATTTCAAATGATAAGTAAGGACAAAGGATTCAGAGACCCTGAAGCAAAATAAAATGAAATCATTCTGATTAAAGGATTGAGAGCTTAGGAAGTTGAAAGGTGACATTGAGCTCTCTGGATGGTCCTCCATGAAGGCCCAGGTGGGATGAGGTGGCAGGGTGATGCGGACGTGAAACAGAGGTCAGAGGTCACACTAGCATTAGTGGGAGGTGTGCAGAATTTGAATTGGTTAATTCAAACCTTAGAAATGGGCAAAACAGCAAATAGATCAGATCTGCGGCACCACACCAGATCCTATAATAAAACTGGAGTTTTGCATGCCATAGATTTATTATCTCGTTGTAACATAATATAAATCAAAATCGGTGGACTACATGAGAAACTCAACAAATTCTCGGGATTGAAATCTTATTTGTTTCACTGCAGAGCTGTGGATGACTCCTCTACTTATTTTTAGGTGTGATGGAACTCAATAATAGGGGCTGGAGAGATGGCTCAGTGGTTAAGAGCATGTATTACTTACTGCAGTTCCAGAGGCCCCAGGTTCAACTCCCAGCACCAGATCGTTCACAAACAGGAAATCTAATGCCTGCTCCTGTCTTCTGAGGGCACCGGACATGCAGCTGATGCACAGACACCCATTCACATTAAATTAAACAGAACTAAACGACCGAATGCTAGAATGCTAGCCTTTACATCAACTCATGAGGCATCTTATAAAGTACACCCTGTGATGCCCTAAGGGAACTTTCCTTCTAGTCTAGCCATAGCTTGCCAGGCTATGCCCCTGAGCCCTTCCCAACCCTGAACCATGTTTCCAAATTCAGTAACTCAAAGTCCCCTAGCTCAGAGGCCAGCATTTGAGCTGGTGAACGTCACAGGCATCTGAGTCCGCTAGACTTCAGGAGTGACAACGGTGCAGGATTAAACAAGTTCTACAGATGCTTATTTACATGCCCTGAGATTTCACTGGAGAATTGAAAACTTGAGAAAGCCCTTGCCTCACATTTCCAATCAATAAATAAAAAGGAAGAGGGGAAAAAAATGAGATTGTTATATAATCCTTAACCCCCAACCCCCACCTCGTCTCAGACGGCTAGTCACCTAGTCTAGACTTTTAACGTGAGTCCTGCCATTATAATTAAGTATATAATATTTAAATCTCCTGGCTTTGTGAAATCTGCATGTTTGTAGGCGAGTGAAAATGTTCAGCTTTGTAGACCTCATCATTTAGTTCAACAGATAGCTAAAATGACATGGTGGCTGAATACCTCCCAAC
The DNA here is from genome assembly GCA_902168425.1 of Peromyscus attwateri. NCBI lineage: Eukaryota > Metazoa > Chordata > Mammalia > Rodentia > Cricetidae > Peromyscus > Peromyscus attwateri. The sequence continues at coordinate 25,655 of CABHPP010001001.1, forward strand.
ATGGAAAGACGAGTCATTCACCTGCTGAATTGGAGCTGATTGACATTTAAGTGGCTTCGCAGGTGTTTGCTCAGCCAAACAAAACAGGTTAATCATCTCCCATTCATTTTTTTTGTTCTTTTATGAGATATCCTCAGTAAAACTTCTCAAGGAAAATGCCAAAAAAATACGCATCTGGGTCCATGGCATGTGTATCTGAACGATGGGTTTACACCAGTGCTTGAGACGGGAACACTAGAGAATGCCTGTTTGAGCAAAAATAACTAGACTGGTGGGTTCCTCTCCACTAAATCAGAAAGGGGGAGAATTTCAAATCAGGATTCCTGCAATACTGGAGTGTGTAAATGAGACCAAATTAGGGTGTTCAAATAAAATAGGTGCAGAGAAGAGGAAGACTGCAAAGCCACCCATCAGTGAGGCAGACAAAACAGATGTTCGGCTATGAGGTCCTGCCATGAGGAGGTCACCATCAGATACTCATGGCTTATGTCCAGGAGTTTGTGAGAGGCAGATGGAAGAGGGTCTCAAGTCCTGCTCTTACAGAAGCTCAAACATCAGTGATCCCCAGAGTAAGCCTGATTTCCCCCTTAGATGAACTGATTTGCATACTGAACCTCTGCTGGTGCCCAGAGTTTGTCTGGGACCCCAGTTAGCCACATTCCCTGGAGTCTTTGCTACCCACTGACTTCATTTTGCCCCACCTTAATCCCCTGCTTCTGATCTCTGCTTCCTCTTTTTTCAGTCAAGTAAGAAAGAAAAGCAATGTGTACGTCTAATAATTGGTGTATATGAAGCACCCCAAACCTCTTTCCAACTAGTAGTCTCCCTTACAGCTCAATTCTGCAAGCTCCACGCTGTCTCCCTGTGTACCCACTGCTGGTCAACGGCATACGCTGACCTGTCCTTTAGAAGCCTTTAGGACTTTACTAACCAAACTCTCGTCCTTCTCTGGTGTCCTCTGTGTGCCGGGGGCCAGCCTTCCTTTAAAACTCTGAGTTATGTAAGCAACAGATGCAAGAATTTAGATTAAAAAAAAAAAAAAGCCAGTAGGGCTGCAGAGGTGGCTCAGCAGTTAGGAACCCTTGTTGCTCTTGCAGAGGACGAGGGTTCAGTTTCCAGCACTTACATCATCAGCTCACAACTGTCCGGAGCTCCAGTTCTGAGGAATCAGGCACTTTTCTTTGTCCTCTATGGGTGTGACGCACACAAATGATACACATATGTACATGTAGAGGAACGTGCATAAACATAAAATAAAATTTTTAAGTCTTTTGTTTGTGTGTGTGTGTTTGTTTGTTTGTTTTGAGGCAGGATTTCTCTGTGTAGCCCTGGCTGTCCTGAAACTCGCTTTGTGGACCAGGCTGACTTTGAACTCACAGAGATCTTCCTGTTTCTGCCTCCCAAGTGGTGGGATTAAAGGCGTGTGCCACCACGCTCAGGATAAATTTCTTTTTCTTTTTTTTTTTTTTTTTTTGGTTTTTTGAGACAGGGTTTCTCTGTGTAGCTTTGCGCCTTTCCTGGAACTCGCTTGGGAGACCAGGCTGGCCTCGAACTCACAGAGATCCGCCTGCCTCTGCCTCCCGAGTGCTGGGATTAAATTTCATTTTTATTTAGATATGTTGACACATGCCTGCAATCCCAGCACAGGGGTGGTAGAGGCAGGAGGGTCAGGAGCTCAAGGGCATTATAGCAAGTTCAAGGCCAGCCTGGGCTACATTATGTCCTATCTTAATATATATACACATATACATATATACATATACATATATATATACATATACATAAAACAAAACAGGACTTGGTTTAAATGAATGTAAATAAACCGTAGGTTTTTTGGAGGGCACACAGTGGCTCTTCTCAGTGACTGGGACTGCAGTGGGGATCGTCCCGGGAAGAAGTATTGCTCTGGCATGTCTTCGACACCAGTGCAATGGGTCATAGCTATACCACTCTTGCTGTTTCCACCTAGGATTGTGAAGATGTCCAGCCCCAATCTGAACATTGTGACCTTACTGGGCAGTTGTCTGACTTACAGTAGTGCTTACCTGTTTGGGATTCAAGATGCTTTTGTGGGGAATTCAATGGAAGCACTCATTCAGGTAGGTGACATTTTAAAACTTTGTTTCAGACACCGTGTTGAACTTTGGTAATGGTTCATGCTCATGACTCTTCCTGTGAGTGGGTAGTTATGTGTCTGTGTTATGGGCATATTCAGTGAGGCCGGCTTTCCACCCCACGTCCTCCGTGGGCCTGAGACATTGAAGACGGATGAAGGTTCCGCTTGTGACTCTTCCTCCTGTCCTCTTCCACCTGCAGACGAGACTGTCCATGCTGTGCATTGGGACGTCCCTTGTGTTTGGCCCTATTCTGGGGAAGAGCTGGCGACTCTACAAGGTGTTTACCCAGAGGGTCCCGGACAAGAGAGTGGTGAGTTGGCAGCCGGTCCACCAGGCTGGGTTGCAGCAGGAGCTCCACAGGGTGGCTCGGAGCTGGGGGAGTTAGTGCAAATCTCTGGGATGACGGTAGGATGGCTGGAATTCTTGCTCCGTAGTTCCATCCTTGAGTCACGTGGCTCCGTAAAGCCCCACCCAGACTTCTAGGACTGAGAGTGAGTGCTGCCGGGAACATGGGCTGCCTGAAGTCCACCCACCCCAGGCTCCATGGGAACCTGTGAGCTGGCCAATACGTGGCACAGTGGGAGTGAAAACAAGATGCCCAGAGAGACGGGCTCTTGGCACAGACAGGAACTGCAAGCGATAGAGTGCGTGTAGAGAAACTATAGCAAGAAGCAGAATGGTTCCTCTCCCTAGAGCGGGTCTTTTCCATGCAAGCCATTCTCTGTCCTGAGACGGGCATCGCTAAGGCAGTGAGCAAGAAAAGGGCCTCAGCGGGCAGAATTAACTGTGGAAGCCATGCAGCAGCTGGGTCACCCACATGTGCCTGGCATCCAGCATTTATTATAACCATACTCTAACATGTTATCAGATTCCCTGATACGACTGCCCAGACCTCAAAACCAGACCGTGGGCTCCTTCGGCTGGAGACTCCCCAGACCTCATATATAATTCTGTCAGACTACTTCTCTGTAATTATGGGATTTTAAAAACCAAACATTATTGAATCACGGTGACTACTTAGCAAAAGTTGTAACCACACAGATGCAGAAAGTTGGCTAAACGGACAGAATTCATCCCTCGTGATACCTTTTTCCAAAAATAGCTTTTTTTTTTTTTTTTTTTTTGAGGCAGAATTGACAGACAAGAAACACAATATTGAAAGTGTGACATGATGCTTACCTGGCGGGGGTTACCATGATCAGGAAGGTAGTTTTCCCACAGAGAGGCTCACCCTTTGCACTTGGGGTATGCTGACCCCTGAGATGTCCACACACACAGGAAACTCGACTGTGTACTTTGCGGTAGTGAGGGACTGTATTAGCCCTCTCTCCTGAATAAAACATGTAATATTGCTGGGCAGTGGTGGCGCGCACCTTTAATCCCAGCACTCGGGAGGCAGAGCCAGGCAGATCTCTGTGAGTTCGAGGCCAGCCTGGTCTACAGAGCCAGATCCAGGACAGGCACCAAAACTACACAGAGAAACCCTGTCTTAAAAAACCAAAAAGAAAAAAAAAAAAGAAAAAAGAAAAAAACAAAACAAAACAAAACAAAAAACTATATTATGTCTTAATCCATGAAACATGTGATCTAGCAAACTCTACCATCCCCCGATATTCAACATCCTCTACCCATTGTTACATTTGTTACCTTGTTACATTGGCCCTCGCTATCCGGAGGACACCAGTGTTTTGCATTCTGGCATTAAAGATTAGTTTTCACTTTCCAGAGTTTCACATAAATGGAATCATGGGCTGGAGAGCTAGCTATCTCAGCAGTTAACTGAGTTGGGTTCCGAGCACCCATGTCCGGCATGTGCACATTTCTGCATACAGGTGCACACATGCACATAATTTAAAACTAAAATTTTAGATTTTAAAATTCTTGAAAAAAACAAATTTTAGACATTTATTTTATTTTATGTGTATGAGTGTTTTGCCTGCACATATGTATGCATACCTTGTGTGTGCCTGTGACCAAGGAGGTACAAAGAAAGCATCGGATGCCCCAGAACTGGAGTTACAGATGGCTGTGAGCTGCCATGTGTGTGCTGGGAACCAAATCCGGATTCTTTGCAAAAGCAGCTAGTGCCCTTAACCACTGAGCTATCTCTCCAGCTCCTAAAAACAAAATATTGAAAAAAAAAATTTAAGGTCATCCTTAGCCACATGGTGAGGACACATGAGACTCTATCTCAAATAAATAAACAAGCAAACAAGTAAGGAAATACATGAAAATAAAATTTTGCTCCTGGTGACAGTTAGGTGGGAATAATGTCTGCTGTGAACTATGCAGTGGGTACTCTTGTTTAGTTTGGTTTATTTCATTCATGTAATTATTTTGAATATAACTACTCATCCCTGCTGCTGTGTGCATCAACTGTTTATCTGTTTACCCGTTGATGGAGTTTGGGTTGTTTCCAGTTTGGAACTAATACAGATAAAGATGGTGTGGACATTTGTGTATACATCTTTGCATAGATAAAAACTTCCCTTTCTCCACATCTCTCTCCACCCCCCCCCCCCACACACACACACAAAAAAACCACTTCCCTTTCTCTTTGCTCAAAACCTGGGCCTAGAATGGTCTGCTCATATGGTAAGTGTGTATTTAACTTGGTTTTGTATGTTTTTGCTTTTGAGGCAAGGTCTTACTGTGTAGCCCCGGCTTGCCTGGAACTCACTATGTGTTACCAGGGTTGGCCTTGACTTCATAGATCTGCCCACCTCTGCTTCCTGAGTACTGGAATTACAGATGTGTGCCCCCACATCCAGCGCTAACTTATTCTTTGTGGATCATGCTTTGGAGGTTAAATATAAGAAATATTTGCTTGATTCATGGCACCAAGATGTTCCCTCCTGGATTTACTTCTAGAAATATTAGAGTTTTTATGTGTGTGTGTGTGAGAGAGAGACAGACAGAGACAGACACAGACAGAGAGAGACACAGACAGAGAGACAGAGGGGTACACTTACCACAGCATATGTATGGTCCTCTCCTTTCACCATGTGGGACCTAAGGATCAGCTCAGGCCACCAGGCTTGTTGGCAAGCGGTTTGACCTGCTGAGCCCTCCTAACTAGCTCTCAAACAAGTTGGTTTGCCAATCTGCATAAAATCATGTTGGGATTATGACTGGAAATGTAATTGAATCTAAGATCAAACTATTGAGAATTGATTACTTAACCATGTTGGTTTTTAAACCATGGCTATTATACATTTCTCCACTTCTTTAGGTTTTTATTAATTTATCTTGGCAATATTGTGTATTTCTCAAGTATAGATCTTTCACATATTTTACCAGATTTATTACTCTTTGTTATACATTGCATGTTTTATTGTCTTGTAAACTATACTTTTTCATTGATTTTTGCCCAGATACAGACAGATAGGTGGGCTTTGGTGCTGATCTTGTACGTTTCAACCTTGCTAAATTACATAATAGTTCTAGCAGCTTTGTCTTCTAAGACGGTCTCACAATATAGCCCAGGCTGACCTATGTAGTCTAGGCTGGCCTCAGAGCCTGGTGTTCCTTCTGTCTCTGCTTCCGAAATGCTGGATTACAGTCGTTCTAGCATATGCAGATTTTCTAGCAACTTTTTAATAGACCCCATTAGATTCCACACATATCACCTGTGAATAAAGAGCTCTTTTCTGACAGGGTATGTAAAAAAAAAATAGTACAACTTCAAATTGAGGAGACAAGAGCAAAATGTCCTTCAATTATTGTTTTATATAAATATGTGTGCCTGTGCACCATGTGCATACAGTGCCCAAGGAGGCCAGAAAAGGACATCAGATCCCCTGGAACTGTAGTGACAGATGTTGGTGAGCCTCCATATTCAGTTCCATGCTGCAAATTGAACCTCTGCCAGTGCTCTTGAGGGATGAGCCCTCTTTCCAGCCCCCTTCAATTAGTCTTTTTTTTTTAAGATTTATTGATTTATTATGTATACAGTATTTTGCTTGCATGTATCCCTGCAGGCTAAAAGAGGGCACCAGATCTCATTACAGATGGTTGTGAGCCAGCATGTGGTTGCTGGGAATTGAACTCAGGACCTCTGGAAGAACAGCCAGTGCTCTTAACCTCTAAGCCATCTCTCCAGTCCCCTTCAATTAGTCTTGACTTATCTGGAAGGCATTCCAGATCCATGCTAAGCATGGGTTGAGTGTGTGGCTTATCCCAGCAGTCCCAGCACTTGGCAGGAGTTTGGTGAGTTTGGAGCTAGCCAGAGCAAGACCATTTCAAAAACAAAACCACAAAAAAACAAAACCCATTATGTACATGTATGAAAATATCATAATGAGTTGTATTATCATGTATAACTAATGTACACTAGTAAAAAACATTTTAAAGAACAAACAAAACCATGGATGTTGGCTGCAGTGTCATAGATTATTCTTCTAGTTGTGGAAGGTTCTTTTTCCCCTCTTAGGTTCCTGAGAAGTTTTATCAATACTGGTGTTGGGTTTTGTCTAACAAATTTCCATGTCTACTGAAATTATCATATTATTTTCTCGTTTGGTCTGCTCATCTGGTGGATTGTGTTAAATGATTGTAGGATGCCCAAACAAACTTGCCTTCCTGGGATAAATTCAGGTTGGCCATGCTGTGTTAAACTCTTTGTATTTGGTAGAATTCCTCTTTATGGAAATTTTGTTTGGATTTGTGCACTTACTCTTTTAGTGAATATTGCTTTGTAGTTTTCTTTTTCTGTAGTACATTTGTTTACCTAGTTTGGGTATTGGGGTAATCCTGGCCTTGTAGAAGGAGTTGGGAACTATTCCTTCCTCTTCAGTTTCTAGAGTTCTTTGTATATGATAGTAAAATTATTACGTACTCCTCACTGCCATGGGATAATCACTAGGTAACAATGCACTTCCATTTCTCCCCATCCCAATCTTCATGTTATTGCTTCCATTTTTACCTGTGCTACAAGCCCCGCTCATAATAATAATCGTTTTATTAAACAATTACCTTTTTAAAGTTATTTAGCAGACTAGATCATATGTTTTTCTATGTAGTTGACATTTCCAGTGCTCTTAATTTCCTGTACATATTTGTTTGTTTGTTTTTTGAGAGGAAGTCTCACTATGTAGTCCTAATTGGCCTGCCACTCACAGACATCCACCTGCCTCTGCCTCCCAAGTGCTGGGATTAAAGAAGTGTGTAAGCACACTCAGCCTTACCTCCTCACTTTCATTTGGGATCATTCCCCTTTGATCTGAAGGACTGAAAACGTTCTCATGTGAGTGGAGAAGTGCTAAGCTCTTTCAGCTTCATTGGGCTGAAAATGTCTTTATTTTGACTGTGTTTCCATACGCTATATTGCCATTTGTTTGCTGTGTGGTGCTGGGGATGGAGTGCAGGGCCTTGCTCACTCTAGTCAGTGGACCAACCACTGGCTGTATCCCAACCTTTGGATGTTCCTTTTTTGTAAATGTACTTAGATGGAGATGCTCCTCTCTCGCTGTCTTCTCACTTGGCCTTACATGGTGAGGTCTGACACTGTCTTGATCCTCAGTACAGAGTGCATCTTTTTCCCTGATTGCTAGCAGAGGTTTCTCTTGTGAACAATTGGATTAAGCAAAGTTTAACTTGCTCTTGTGAACATTCTACCTGGATTGCGTCTTTCCTTTGGTGGTTGTCAAGAATGTGGATCGACCACACCTATCACCCTGTACAAAACTCAACTCCAAATGGATCAAGGACCTCACCATAAGACCAAATCCCCTGAGCCTGGTAGAAAAGAAAGTGGGAACAGGCTTGGCCTCATTGGCACAGGAAAGGCTTTCTGGGCAGGACAATGATAGCATGGGCATTAAGACCAACCATTAATAAATGGGACTCCATGAAGCTGAAAAGCTTCAGTACAGAAAGGACACCGTCATTTGGACAAAGCAGAAGCCTGCAGAATGGAAAACTCTTTACCAATTGATAGTTATCTAGAGTATATAAAGAATTTTAAAAAAATGAATATCAAAACATCTTTTATTATACATCTTTCATTAAATTGTCATAATCAGTTTAAGATTTATTGTCATAAAAAGGACATTCTCTTCATACTAGTCAAATTGTAGAGAAAATATTAATAATCCCTCCATCTTTCAATCCCATCTCCGAGTTCTGGCAAAGTTTGGCAGTAAAACCTCCACATTTCTCTATGTGTTCATAGAGATACATCTAGAAATAAAAGTGAACTTCCTTTATAAGGCCCCTGGAAACCTTTGCCAGAAAAATTAGAATATCAAAACATTAAACAAGCTGAGTGGTGGAGGCCTTTAGTCCCAGCACTTGGGGGGCAGAGGCAGGTAGAGCTCTGTGAGTTCAAGGCTAGTCTGGTCTACATAGTAAGTTCCAGGACAGCCAGGGATACACAGAGAAACCCTATCTTGAAAAACAAAACAACAAAACATTAAACAAACGGAAATGGTTAATGGTACCAATAACAATAGCTGAATAGACTTACAGGGAAGGCATTCAGTCTTGCAGTCCTCATCCTGAATTGGGTTAGTGGTGGTGGTGGTGGTGGTGATGGCTGCGTTCGAGGGCTCCCACAGAGTGCTGTGCTCAGAGCACAGGGCACACTCCAGCACCTATGTTAAACACAGCCAGCAAACCGGGAGCCATTTTGACCTTGACTCTTTTGCAGATTATCAAAGACCTGCAGTTGCTGGGCTTGGTAGCAGCCCTGGTGGTGGCTGATGCAATCCTGCTTGTGACCTGGGTGCTGACTGATCCCATCAGGTGCCTCCAGATCCTTGGTGTCAGCATGAAGGTGAGGGCCTCTCCATAGGCAATCTAACTCCTGACTTGGGCTGGCTTCTGTGAAGGTCATCATCTCAACAGCAGCACTGAGCAGCTGTCCTACAAAGAAGTCAGGAGCAGTGGCCGCCCTGAGCACCCTGTCCCCTGAGTGCAGGGTGTGCTACCACTCACAATGCTCCTTGTGCCCCCGATCTTCTCGTGGGAGTCCTCCCAGATGTCAGTGCGTGGGGAATCTGCCTGTCAGGTCTCTGGGCTTGCACAGTCACTGATGAGAACTTTCAGCTCTAGGGAGTTGCCTTCCCCTCCCCGTCGAGGGATAAAGGTAACATTTTTGAGGTTGTCTTTGTAATCATTGGACTTCGGTTCAAATCACAGCCTGCATCAGCCGTGCCCCTGGGGGAGGCTACATAACCTCCCTAAGTCTCCTTTCTAGACAGACGGGTGAGGAGGAGGTAACAACACTGCCTTTTTCCCTGGGCTCGGGTGAAGATGAGGAGACATAACTCAGGTGAAGGCGCTGAGGAATACAGTGGAATCAGTATCGCAGGGGTCAGCGAATAAGGAGTTGGCTGTCTGAGAATGATGGTCCATGATGTGAAATACTCTTGTAATTTTGCTGAGGTGATGTTTGAAGTCACTGTGGTAGCAAAGCACGGGCCCTCGAGCAAGCCCCAAAGTGGCCCAGCATCTCTAGCCGTCCCCGTGTCCCGTCCCTGTCCCGTGTCCACCCCCCCACCCCCACCCCCGCCTTTCTTTCCCTTCCTATATGCTTAGGCACTCTAGTTTAGGTTCTCACAGAACTTAAATTTTTCTACATTGTCTACATTTTTTCCATTTTTACACATTAAGAGGGGAAGTTCTATGCTATGGAGGAGTTCATACTCACAGAGCTCTGCTGTGTGGTCGGTCCCAAGAATTCGAATGCCCTTGGTTCTGACCCTGTGTCCCTCACAGGTGACAGGGAGAGATGTGTCCTGCTCTCTGACCAACACACACTTCTGTGCTTCGAGGTACTCCGATGTCTGGATTGCTCTGGTTTTGGGATGCAAGGTTGGTAACCACATCTCCACAGGTTACAGTCCGTCTCCAACAAAATGGATTTGGGAAGAGAGTCAGGGAATTGATGAGATTTATTCATGGGTAGTGATGACAGAGAATGGTGAGCTCACAGCCAACCTGGGCTCATGCGGAAGTCCCAAAGCTGTGAACCATTTATTTCTCCACTGTTTACATTTGGAGGGGCACTTTTATAACTCCTCATGCGCCTTCATTCAGTCCACCGACAAATCACTGGGAATTCCGTTTCTCTCATATTACGATCTGTTTTTCTGTTGTGGGGGGTGAGGTGAGTGGGTGGGGTTCTAGGGGAGGAGTTTTGATTGTTTGTTGGTTGATGGTCTTGCTATGTAACCCTCACTGGCTGTGTAAGCCAGGCTGGCCTTGAACTCATAACGTGAGCCACTGTAACTGGTTTGGGAGTTTTGTTGTTGTTGGTTTTTTGTTGTTGTTGTTGTTTTTGTTTGTTTGTTTTTTGTTTTTAAGAATCCAGGAGGCAAACAGCCATCACTCGCTTGTATCCTGGAAATGGTTAGGAACCGAACCTCTCAATGCTACAGAATGACGCTGAACTAGCTGAAGCCCTGGTCCCTTCCTAGCTGAACCCCAACCTCACCTAACCTCCCAGAGCCATAACCCCCAAGACTGGGGACAATGGTGACAGCCCCTTTAGAGTGCTCTCAGCTGTTCAGAATTCACACACGCGAGTTTCCAGCCACCCCTGCCCTTAGTCAGGGCTCCAGAATGTTCCATCTTGTTACTCTTATTCTTCCTCTGGTCCTGGGCAGTTCTGAAGCACTCGGGGTCATCTCCGTTCTTGGATCCCCTCCACCTCACCCCTCCACTCCAACCCTGTCTTCGTACATCACCTCCATGGCTTTCTGCACATTCCCATCGCACTTCTCACTACCACAGAGTTCTGTAAGATATGGAGAAAGAGTAACTGCCTGAGCCAAGCTATGCGGGGGCCCCTGCCAGCAAGGAGCTCCTGAGGAGGGCTAGCCCCACCCCCATGCTTACTGACTAACGGTAGATGACAGTCAAGGATCAGGTGCGGCACCCTCAAATACAGTGGCTTTGACTCACACCTAGTTCCCTTTTTAGCAAGAATATTAATGGAATTAAACGGTTTTATTAAGATCATAGCTAACATTTCAGAATCACAGAGTTCATTTTAATCACCTTCGGGAAAACGAATCATGATGCACCTCTGAACGCCACTCAATGGCATCAGTTACCCAGGAGTCAGGCCCCACTGGCCTCTTACTTGTGTCCATCTACTCAGCGAAGATCTGACGGTGACTGGGTTTGGCCCTGTACCCCCATTTGGGACGTTCCCCTCTAGTAGAGCCAAAGCTTCCAAAGTCACCCCTTAGAGCCATGCCTGTAGGTGGAGTGGGCCAGGTCATGTGACCTCAGAGTCCACAGGACACCTGGCCTGACTTTCCTTGGCTCAGCCTCACCTCATACCCAATGGCATCTACACATTCCAGTTACGAACAGGGCATGGCTTGCTCTCCTCTCCTCTCCCTACCAGCCAAGCCCTCGACTCTGCCCTCATGTAGTTATTGCTATTGGTTTTTTGAGCCAGAGTCTCAACAGCATGGCCCAAATTGTCCTGAAAACTCACGGCAATCCTCCTGCCCCAGCCTCACCAGTGCTGGGATGCCTGGTCACCCATCATGCAGGGCTGTGCATGTCCTTGGTAGCAATGGTTTGTAGTGTTGTACTTGGAGCAAGTCAGAAAGACTAGTGTGTGCAGAAAATGGACATTGAGCGTTGCCGACGAAAGCTTTGACATCCGGATGTGCGCAGCTGCCTCTGGGGAAAGCAGCACTGTTGGGTACCATGCCATTTTCTCCCCAGGACAAACGAGAACAGGGAGGACAGGTTCATGTTTGTGAAGAGAGGGAAAGAGCTGGGCCCCAGTTCCTTGTTGGCGGAGGCGGGGCGGGGGGAGTGGTGGGGGATGTCCCAAAGCAGTTCAGATACAGCGCCTGCTGCCTGTGCCTCCCCTCACTCTTGCTGGGGTCCCAGCCTACCTTTGTTCTCCTCTTTTTCCATCTTTCATCTCCCAAGGACCCCCCACTGCACAGAGCCCCGGGCAGCCTATGGAGTTCCTTTGTGCGGAACAGAAAACAGCGTTCTTCCCGGCAGATGCAGTCCTGCAGGTGCAGAGCCTGGCAAGCAGATGGTGCCTTTGAGCTCCCTGGGAAAACAAATAATAATCCTCTCCCCTCCCCTGGCACTGCCCTGCTACTGTAGCACAGGGCTGGACAAGCGGACCACAGGTCCCTTTCAGTTCCCATGTGCCACTCAGCCTCACTTACTGCCAAGCCATAATGGATAGGTAGCATGCCTCCTACACACACACACACACACACACACACACACACACACACACACACATATACCAGCAGGAGCTGGCTCTCCTCTCTTCCTAGTGCCCACTGCCCTGTCTGTGGGACACCCATCCACCTACATAAGGCTCTGTGCCTTCTCGCAGAAGAATGTTGTGTTATCTGATGACCTGTTTGCCCATCTCCGATAAACTCATTCTCAGTGAAGGACAGAAGTAGCATTCAGAACCCAAAGGTATAAGGACTCATCTCCTGGTTTCTTGTGTCGCATCTTAGTGGAAGCTCACAGCCCAGCGTTACCGATGAGGACACTGGCTCCCAACCCTGCCACTCTAACCTGTGGTCCCCTTCTCTGTGTCTCTGGTCCCTGCTCCTCCTGCAGGGGCTGCTGCTGCTGTATGGCGCTTACCTAGCTGGCCTGACCAACCATGTCAGCTCTCCTCCAGTGAACCAGTCCTTGACCATCATGGTCGGAGTCAACCTCCTGTTACTCACCGCCGGGCTAATTTTCGTGCTCACCAGATACTTGCACTCCTGGCCCAATCTAGTCTTTGGACTCACATCTGGAGGGATCTTCGTTTGCACAACCACCGTGAACTGCTGCGTGTTCCTCCCCCAGGTATGCTCGGAGTGCTCTGCGGGGTTCTTCACGGGGCATGATGGGTCATTTTACTTTCCCTGCAATTATGGAGGTCAGACAAAGGGCTATCTCTGTACCTCCCCAATGCTTAGGAGAAGACAGCTCTGCTCCCCAGTCAGGCCAAGAGGGCTACCAGTGGCGAGACCTGTTCCTTGAGGTGACCTCACCCCTGCTTCCCACCCAGCTCCCACTCTGCTCTACTCAACGCCCCTTCAGTCCTTGAGATTTTTTTTTTCCAAGAGAATATCTTTTTTTTTTTTTTTGGTCTCATT
>CABHPP010001002.1:0-29966 GCA_902168425.1 Peromyscus attwateri
GGGGTGGAACTTTCTATGTAGATGAAACTGGCACAGAAACCTAAATCAACTTTTAAGGCAAACTTTTCAGTCTACGTACTTTTAAATGTGGGAAGAGAATACTAATTTCTCTCATATTCTTATTAGACATGGTCTAAATCCGTGGTCAAGGCCAATCAAATTCTCCAAATAAGTATAGAAAATGTCAACTGAATCATCAAAATGACATACTGAAATTTCAAAATGTCAGAAGGTGACACACAGTAACTCATAGGTCCAGACTGCCTTGTGTTCTTCCCAGGTCTCCAACAAATACTGTAGAAAGGACACAAATTATTCCCCCAGCAGCTGCCCAGATCCAAAAGCCACGAGCCCCAGCAGTCCCCTTTCTTGGCTCTCTTTTCTCAGCATCCCCATAACTCTCCACTTTTCATGAAATGGTTAATAGATGGAGAATGGGAAGGAATGACTAATTTTAAATAGAGTCTGGGCATCTATTGCTTACATTTTTAATTTTAAAAGGTTGAGCTTCTCAACAAGGAGAAAATCCTGCCTGGTACTGGAAGCCTAGCCAACTACCCAGGGCTGGTGATGTCATGGATCTTGGAGGAGAACCTACAACCGCCATTTTGCTAAACCAGCAGAATCCCTAACTACATCCTAAATATTTGTCCTTACACCACAGATAAGGGCAGGGCTCACCCTTCATCAAGGAAACTTCTCTGTGCAACATAGAGACCATTAGAGAAAACCACAACCAATCAAAATGCAGAGCTGTGGAGCCCAGTCTGAAAGAATACATCTACAAAACAAACAACTATTCACCTAAGGCTCAGGGACCAGTGCAGAAGAGAAGGTGGGGAGATTGTAAGAGCCAGAGAAAGAGGGAGTTTGCTATGAGATTGTGCCTCCTAGGAATGTCAGAAGCTACACCCATAACAGCCTAAAGTCTCACCAACATGACAGCCTAAACATGTGCTGAACACGTACACAACAGCACACACAAGCTGATGTGGGGGAGGGGGTCCCTCAAAGCTTCACTAGTTAGCTCTCCAACACCAAATGGTCAGCCCTGAAAACACGTACATGCCAGTGACATTATACAGGCTGGGCAGCTGTAGCTATGTATTGAGGAATGAACATTCCCGCCAAGGTGGGAATACTCAAGACCTCACCGCGTGTTAAGGAGTGACCGAAGGCAGGTAGTATGAGTCACAAAGAAAGCATCTGTAGAAACTGGGGTTCTGTTTTTAAAAGCACTTTTTCTTTTCTTTTCCTAAGATGCCTTTCAAGTTACCCCTCACACCCACCCATCTGAAACTGGGCAGTACATCTCACTTCCAGTTGCTGGAAGACACTTCCTTAAAAGAGACTGAACCAAAAGGGAAGCAGAGACTACAAATATTTTTCTAGTTCTGCTCAGTGCCTGCCTTTAAGAAGACAACTGCTGAATTCAAGTAAAACTGCACATTGTAAAATCAAAGCACAGGACTCAGAATAGAAGATGAATAGCCCCCTTCATAGTAAGAGTTTACAGCTGACTCACTGACCAGAGCCTTAACCAGAACCCAGAGCAGAACGGGAGGAGGGGGACACAGACCCACAGAGCAGAACAGGAGGAGGGGGGCACAGACCCACAGAATAGAAAAGGAGGAGGGGGACAAAGACACAGAGAGCAGAACGGGAGGAGGGGGACACAGACCCACAGAACAGAACGGAGGAGGGGGACACAGACCCACAGAACAGAACGGGGGGGGGGGGGGAGGAGCGGAGAGAGAACAGTACCATGTTTTCAAACATGCAAAGCTGCCAGCACTGTAGAGTAAGACCAAGTTGCCCAACAGACAGGGACAAATGCCAACGCACAGAGGAAACATATTATCTATGTGAACAAAAGAAAAATGGAAAATACGTTCAAGCGATGGTAGATAAGAGAGTTGTAACTTCTTGGACTACAAGAAAAGAATGGGATTTGTTTATCAAAAAGCAGAAAAATCAAGATCCCAAATGGCTTTTTGGTGGTGATGATATATGTGGGGAAATAATCTATAAAACAGTCAGTATACTCAGATGCATCTTTAGAAAAAGTTAAAAACAATTTCTTCCTTTCTTTTTAAAAATGGATTTACTAGAACGGCTTCCCACCCAGAGGACCTACAGCCCCACGTCCTCCGATGAAGCCTCGGTGTTATTCTACGGCACCGGCTGGAGGCATGTTTAGAAGCTGCCACGTTAGAAACACATATGTCAAGATGAAGACCACAAGGCAAAAGCTGCTACTTGCTAGTCTTGCCCATGGCCGTGCCTGAAGCATTGGTGGAGTCTGGAATATTTATGAGAAAAGGTTCCCTGCAAAAGCATGCATCACTGAGGCTCAGTAAGACATTCTCACTAAGTCATCATCCCCTGCTCTCTCCAGAAACCTGGATCCACATGCCTTATCTTCTCTAAAATAGAGACCCAAAGCAGGCTGACTTCACAAGCTAAAAACTGTTCACCTTGCTACACATATGTTTTCCAGAATCTGATCTAGTCAGATTTTTTAACCCAAAGATATCCTGCTGAGGAAGACAGGGTGATCTGCCCTTAAAGATGAGCTTCTCTCGAGAATTTTTCTTCCTGGTATAGGCACAACAGAGGAGGTCTACAGACTTCTAACAGAGACACATCTGGCTTGCCCCTTCTAGCGAGATCCATAGGTCATTAAACGCTAGCCATCACTGGAAGGCAAGTTGTACTCTGACCCCAATTATCCCAACTAAGGAGATGGCCTCCAGATGATACCCTTAGGTTGTAAGCCTCTAACTAATCTTAACTGACCATAAGCCACACCCTATATGTCCTATTAGTAGCACAGAAAGTGCGGAAGCCCATAAGACCAAACATCACATGACTGAATGACAACTGAGTCAAGACAGAAAACAAGAAGGAAATTTACAATTCCTGGAGTAGAATGGAAATGGAATCAGATATGATCCCATGTGTTGACAGTCACCTGAGTTTGGGCAAAAAAGATCAAAAAATACACGTTGGAAAAAAGACAGCATCTTCAACAATACTGATCAAACTACTTAACTACAAGTAGAATTTAACTAGATCTTTATCTCTCACTCTTCATGAAACTCAACTTCAAATGGGTCAAGGATCTCAATGTAAGCCCTGATACCCTGAATCTGATAGAGGAGAAGGCAGGGAATGTGCTTCTGTTTCCAGGCAGAGGAAGGGACTCTGAATAGAACCCTGGTAACAGAGGCACAAACTGACAAAGAGGAGCTCATGATTAAAGGGCTTCTGAAGGACAGTGGACACTGTCACTCAAGTGAACAGGCAGCCCTCAGAATGGGAAAACAATGTTATCCTCTGTATCTGACAGAGGGTTGGTGTCTAAGAATATACAAAGAATTCAAAAAACTAAATAACAAGGAAACAAACAATCCAATTAAAAATGGGTCATGGAACTAAGCAGAGAGTTCTCAAAAGAAGAAATATACATGGCCAAGATATTAAATGTTCAACTTTCTTAGCCATCAAGAAAATGCACATTAAAACCACTTTGAGATTTCATCTTACCATAATCAGAATGTCTAACATTAAAAAAATAATAATAACATGGATGTAGGGAAAGGGAAACCTTTATCCATTGCTGGTGGGAGTGCAAACTGGTACAACCTGTGTGGAAATTAGTTTGGAGGTTCCTCAAAAAGCTAGAAATAAATATACCACATGACCTAGCTATACCACTCCTTAACATTTTCCCAAAGGAATAGATCCTTCATCCTGCTATAGAGATTCTTGGTCACGCATGTTCATTACTGCTCTACATACAACAGCCAGGAAATTGAAGCAACCTAAATGTCCATATCCATGAATAACTAGACAAAGAAAATGTGGTTTCATATTGTGTATATAAATGGAGAATTGTTACGCTATAAAGAAAAAAGAAATTTGTAGGTAAATGAATGGATCTGGAAATAACCATTCAGACAGAGGTCACTTAGACCCAGAAAGACGAATGCCACACATTCTTTCTCATATGTGGATGGTAGCTTTGAGTGTTTAGATATGCATATCTAAGTGGAGTGCCCATAAAAAGCAAGAAACTAGTAAAGGGCCAAAGGGTGGGCAATTTCAATGGCAGAGGGATAAAATGCAAGCTGTATGAAGGAGGAAAAGGGAATGCTAGAACAGAGTTCAAATGAGGTGGGGATGGGAGGATAGAGGAAGGAGGATAAGGAAGGACAATTAACACTAAAGACTTTTGAAGCACCATGTGGAAGCCTACCACTGCAGACTCTTTAAAATATATACATATATATATGTGTGTGTATATATACATATATGTAGGTATGTGTGTGTATATATATATATATATATATGAACAGGGTATGAACAGGGGTTTAGATGGAGTTACCCTGCAAGGGGATGATGCCTCCCAGACACCATAGGCTATCAGACAAAAAACCCATTGCCGGGTATGTGTTACCTCTTCTCAAGTTGTTGGTCAGAGGGACCCATAGTCCCTGCAAATATTACATGCTATTGTCATTGCTCCAGAACTTAATGGTAAGACCCTATTGTTGAAGACACCACATACCTGAATTGTGGGAAATGGAGAAATCAAGTTCTTGCTGACCTGGAAGCTTCATTCCTACTGGCTAGCTGTGGTTGTTTGAAAGAGAATGTCCCCCGTACTTGGTCCCCAGTTGGTGGAACCGTTTGGGAAGGATTAGGAGGTGTGACCTTGTTCAAAGAGGTGTATCACTGGGGGCAGTTTAGAGTTTTCAAAACACTCACTCAATTCCCAGTGCTTTCTTGATGCCCCTCACCCCCACAGTCATATGGTCGTGGATCAAGACAGATGTTGGTACAAAGGAATGAGATATTACTATGCCTGTCCTGATCATGCTGTTTTTTGAAGGAATGTGGAAGACTGAGAATTTGGACTAGAAAGGCAGTTGAATGCTGTAAGCAGGGCTTAATGGGCCATCCTAGTAGAAGCTTGGAAGACAATAGCACTTAAAGCAACGTGGATTAGGGAGGCCCAGCTCAAGAGGTTTCAGAGACCAACATTAGCAACTGGGCTACAGGCATTCTTGTGATATTTTGGCAAAGAATATGGCTGCTTTATATCCTTGTGCTAAGAACTTGTCTGAGACTAAAGTGAAGGGTAATGGACTAGTTTCCTTGGTAAAGGAGATTTCAAAGCAGCCTAATATTGACTGTGTTGCATGGTTACTAGTAATCACACTTACATAGCTCTACAGTGAAAAAGCAAGTGGGACAAAAAGAAGTATATAGTTTAAAGAGAAAAAGAACAGCAATAAATTTAATATTGGAGTCATTGTGGGGCCCAACAATAAATGGTTGTGTTGAAAACAGTAAAGCAGGCTGGGTGGTGGTGGCGCACCCTTTAATCCCAGCACGAGGGAAGGAGAGCTAGGTGGATCTCTGAGTCCGAGGCCAGCCTGGTCTACAGAGTGAGATCCAGGACAGACACCAAAACTACACAGAGAAACCCTGTCTCAAAAACAAACAAACAAACAAACAAAACAAAACCAATAAGATAAGCAAGAGGCCTGATCCAAAATGGAATAAGGGGATGGCAGAATGACTCATTGGGTAAAGGTGCTTGTTGCCAACCCGGAAGACCTAAGTTCAATCTCTAGGACTCACACTATGGAAGGAGAGAACAGATGCCCACAAGTTGTCTTCTGAGTGCCACACACATGCTGTGTCATGCATGTATACACACACACACACACACACACACACACACACACACACACATACACACACACACACACACAATGGCCTTTCTGTATGCTGTGAATATGTGTTGCTACTGTTAGTTAATAAAGAAACTGTTTTGGCCTATGGCAACACAGGATATAACCAGTCGGGAAATCCAAGAGAGATACAGGGAAAAGAAAGGTGGAGTCAGGGAGATGCTGCGAGCCACCAGGGGAGCAAGATGTAACAGAACACAGGTAAAGCCATGAAGCACATGGCAATACATAGATTAATAGAAGTGGGTTAATTTAAGATGTAATAGCTAGCTAGCAATAAGCCTGAGCCATAGACCAAACAGGTTGTAATTAATATTAAGCCTCTGAATGATTATTTTATAAAAATGGCTGCTGCCCAGGCAGGACAGGGTGGGACTGAGAAACTTCAGTCTACATTTAATGTAATAAAAATTTAAATTGTATGAAATAAAAGGACAAGGAAAGGAGGAAAGGAACCAAGAACCTAAATTAAAAGAGAAATGAGCAGAAAAGGTATAAAAATTGTAGAAAGAAG
The DNA here is from genome assembly GCA_902168425.1 of Peromyscus attwateri. Taxonomy (NCBI): domain Eukaryota; kingdom Metazoa; phylum Chordata; class Mammalia; order Rodentia; family Cricetidae; genus Peromyscus; species Peromyscus attwateri. Next base: position 6,280 of record CABHPP010001002.1, read on the forward strand.
ACAAGAAAAGAAGATGAGGGCTGGAGAGGTGGCTCAGAGGTTAAGAACACTGGCTGTTCTTCCAGAGGTCCTGAGTTCAATTCCCAGCACCCACATGGTGGCTCACAACCATCTGTAATGAGATCTGGCGCCCTCTTCTGGCCTGTGGGGATACATGAAAAACAGAACATTGTATACATAATAAATAAATAAATCTTTAAAAAAAAAAAAAAAAGAAGATGAGTTTTCTGGTTTGGTTTGGTTTAATTCACAGTATCTTTAATCCCAGCACACAAGAGGCAGAGGCAGGTGGATCTCTGTGAGTTACAGGACAGCCTGGTCTACAAAGTAAGTTCCAGGATAGCCAGAGTTACATGATGAGACCCTGTCTCAAATATATATATACATATACATATACATATACATATACATATACATATACATATACATATACATGAATAAGTAAATAAAATGCACAATGAAAAATGCACAAGTTCAACTAAATAAAAATAAGATTAAAATTAAATGCATACACTGACATTTAAAATAAAAGTAATATAAGAGTATAATGAAAGGAAAAATACAAAGGACAAAATAATTTAAATGCTCACAGGCACATGCTCACACACAAAATTTCTTTCTAGCTTCTCTAATATTAGATCCTGACAGGTATAAGGGTGGTCACTAGAGGTTGGAGATTCTTCTGCTTCATTCTGTTTTAATGGGTGCTGAGCCTTCAGGGGCTCCCCTCCTTGGCACACCAGGAGTCACTTCTGAACACTCACTTTGACTCTGATTTTAGCATTGGGGTGGCTTACATTGAGCCAAGATGTTTTTCCTGCATGTGTTGTGGTATGCAGGAACAGGTGCAGCAGCACTGAGGTCAGCTATTGGAGGACCCATCTAAGGCTCTAACCATGCTGGGCATTTAATACCCTGCAGGAGGAAAGAGCTGCAAGGAGCACGCACTGAACCTAACCTCAGAGTCCTCTACTATACAGATAAGCAAACTGCATGGCAGAGAAGCAGCTGTGGAATTTGAGGCACCCTGTTACTCTGCTCCAGGCGCTCAGTCTCCTCAGTTATCTGAACCTTGAGGAAGAGTTTAGGCTTTTCCCACCCTTGCTGGGCAGCCTGGTTCTGTATTTCATTCAGCTCGTTGTCTTTTCTATTTCTCTGAACTCTTCAGTTGTTCTATGATGTCTTGTGGTTTCTTTCTCTCTTTGGTATAGAGACTAGCTTTGTTTCCCTTGTTTTTCTCAGTCCTGGTGTCACACAAAGGCTGCTTCTAACCTGCCATCTTGGTCTACACACACACACACACACACACACACACACATACACACACACACACACACACACACACACACACACACACACCCTTCTTTTTTCTGGTTAAGAAGGTTTTCTAAACCAGTTTCTCCTTCCTTTTTTTTTTTTCCCAAGACAGGGTTTCTCTGTGTGTAATTTTGGCTGTCCTGGAACTCTCTTTGTAGACCAGGCTGGCCTCAAACTCACAGAGATCTGCCTGCCTCTGCTTTCCAAGTGCTGGGATTAAAGGCGTGCGCCACCACACCTAGCCAATTTCCCTTTCATTAATAGTAGAAATAGCCTTTATTCTAAAAATATTAAATATTGGGGTTGGAGAGATGGCTCAGCAGCTAAGACCACTGGCTGCACTTCCAGAGGACCTGAGCTCAATTTCCAGCACCTACATGGCTGCTCACAACCATCTGTAACTCTAATTCCAGGGGATCCAATACCTTCTTCTGGCCTCTGTGGATGCCAGGTACACACATGGTGCACAGACATGTAGGCAAGATACTTGTGTAAGTGAAGAATTTCTCTCCAGCTCCTGCCAAGTCCCAGCAGTCTGACAGCCCACTTATAAAATAAACACAGAGATGCTTATATTATTTAAACTGTTTGGCCTAATGGCTTGAGCTCCTAGCTATCTAGTTCTTACATCTTAAATTAATCCATTTCTATAAGTCTATACCTTGCCACGTGGCTCGTGGCTTACCAGCATCTTCACATGCTGCTTGTCATGGCGGCAGCTGGCAGTGTCTCCCTCCTCAGCCTTCCACTTCCCAGAATTCTCTCAATTCTCCTCTCTGTTAGTCCCACCTATACTTCCTGCCTGGCCACTGGCCAATCAGTGTTTTATTTATTGACCAATCAGAGCAATTTGACATACAGACCATCCCACAGCATACTTGTACACATAAAATAAAATGTTTTTACAGTTGTTAAAAAGTAAAAATATTAAGTATTACATAAAACTTCAATTGAAGAAAAGCAGAATTACTCTGCCTTGAATGGGAGAGCAGAGCAACCAGATATCTGTCCACTCAGCCACCCCCTTGCCACCATCTATGGACCATTAAAGAACCTGAGCATTTTCTTTTAGTTTTTCTATTACATTTATTTGTCTGTTTATTGAGGTAGAGGTTGTGCACATGCCAACGCACATATGTGAGTCCCAGAGATAGAACTCCCTTGTCAGGCTAGCAGCCAGTACTCTAACCTGCTAAGAAGGAGTGTTAATGGTGGCAGGAACTTGGGCATTTTAAATAGATTTAAAATACTATTAAAGTAAATGTTGTTACAGTATCACTAAAGGCCCTTTAAGGAAAAGCTATTACCTCCTAGTCAAAGAATGGAATCTCTGGGCCACATAGAGACGTAACGTTCACTTAGGCAAGTTGATCACCTAGCTAAGGGACCACCACTCATGAAAGCTACCACCTTTAAGGCCTGCTAGAGCTAGGAGGAAAAATCATCCCTTTAATAATAATGTATTTTTTCTTCCCAGAATTTTCCCCTGCAAGCCTGACAACCTGAGTTCAATCTCTAGGACCCACATGAAGGTGAGCAAATCCAGAAAGCATCCTTGACTTCCACGCATGAGCCCCCCCCCACAATAACAGCAAATATGGGCTAGACATTGTGAATGTATTTCTTACTTGTTAATTATTCTTATTGTATATAGTTTTGCATTGTTAGAGTTAAAACCTTTTCTTTTTATTTAGACAAAGATGGGGAAATGTTGCAGAATACTCCTTTACACTGTGTGAAGATGTGTCACTGTGATTGGTTTAATAAAGAGCTGAATAGCCATTACTATTCAAGAAGAGGTTAGGCAGGACTTCTGGGTACAGAGAGGACTCAGAGAAGAAGACAGGTGAAGTTGTCAACTGGAAGTTGAGGGAGCAAGACATGCAGGAGGAGAGGTAAAAGCCACCAGTCACATGGCAACATGTAGATGAGTAGAAATGGGTTGATTTAAGTTATAAGAGCTAGTGGGACAAGCCTAAGCTATAGGCCAAGCTTTCATAATTAATAATAAGTCTCCATGTCATTTTTTGTGAGCTGGTGGCTAAAAAAAAAAAAAAACTCATCTACACGGTACTGCAAAATGCGAGTGGTTTTTTGAGCAACTTGGGATTCATCTGAACCATCATTGGCAACTGCCATTTGGTGTCTGGCTTTGTCTCAGAAGTTCTCTTGTTGAACTATTTGAGCTACCATGCCATTTGTACAACGGGCTCTCTCAATTTGGAAGCTCTCTTGAGCAAATCTGTAGTTATGTTGAACTACTTGGAGTGTTTGCGAGGCAGCAGGAGAGGATTTGGAGCTCTTGGACCATTAGGTTCTGTAGACCCATTAGAGATAAGGAAGCAGGGATTTTGAGATTTGTGTCATGATTTCTGTAACTGAAAAATGCTAACTCAGTGCCCCCTAGAGAGAGTTGTACCCTTGAGTGTTTAACAAACTCTGGAGTGTATGGAGCCCAGGGCATCTGGATGGAGGGGTTTCCCTTTGAAAGAGAAGACAGCGGAAAGGCAAGAGGGATTTGAAACTAAAAGGGAAGCTGGAATTCAGGTCCTCTACAACATCAGTACATGCTCTTAAACTCTAAGCCATCTCTCCAAGCCCAATAGGTACTGGTTTTGCACAAAATGCAAGAGTAATGGGGTCCTAAAGGTTTGCACTAGGTTCTGTGAGGCCAGGCAATATGTAGCAAGGTGACTCTGGATAGGGTGTGCATGACCCTTGAAGGTGAAGCATAAGGGTCATGGAGACTTCAGAATGGTAGATGTGGTAGTTTGAATGTAATTGGCCCCCATAAGCTTATAGGGAGTGGCACTATTAAGAGGTGTGGCCTTACTGGAGAAAGTATGTCACTGTGGGGGTGGGCTTTGAGGTCTCCTATGCTCAAAATATGCCCAGTATCTCAGACCACTTCCTGTTGTCTGTGGGATCAAGATGGAGAACTCTCATCTCCTTCTCCAGTGCCATGTCTGCCTGTACACCACCATGAACAGACTAAACCTCTGAAACTGTAACCCCCCCCCCAATTAAATGTTTTCCTTTATAAAAGTTGCTGTGGTCATGGTGTCTCTTCACAGCAATAGAAATCCTAAGACAGAAGTTGGTACTGGAAGTGGGGTATTGCTGTGATAGGCCTGACCAGGTTTTTGTCTGAAGGACTATGAACCTTGGGATTATGGATTAGAAAAACAGTTGAGTACTTTAAGTGCTGCTTAATGGACTGTCCTAGTAGAAGCATGGAAGCCAGTGGGGCTGAGTGTGATTTGATGAACTGTGGGGGCCTGGCTCAAGAGGATTCAGAGGAAAAAGAATTTTAGTATGTTGTCTAGAGATAGTTCTTCTGATATTTTGGTGAAGAATGTGACTGCCTTTTGCTCTTTTCCAACGAGTCTGCCTGATGTTAAAGTGAAGAGATTTAGATTAATTCTGTTGGTAGAGGAAATCTCAAAACAGCCTAGTACTGACTCTGTTGTGTGGTTATGACTGGTCACTCTTATACAGATTTATAATGAAAAAAAGCAAGAAAATGTAAAATTTGAGGAGAAAAGGAGCGCAAGGAAGTGGAATGGACCTAAGTCCTGCGTTCAAGGAGATAAACAGATTAAGAAATGGAATAAAGGGAATAGTGACCTCAGGGCAAGATCCCACCCAGCTAAGTTTCCAACCTGTGAAAAGAAATTAAAGCTTCCAGCTATATGTAGTGGTATATACCTTTTAATCCCAGCATTCCAAAGACAGAGGCAGGCAGATCTCTGAGTTTGAGACTAGCCTGGTCTACAGAGCAAGTTCCAGGACAGCCATGCTTAGGCAGTGAAAGAAACCATGGAAAACAGAAAACTGGTGAAGATGTAATTGAACAAGGGGGACACATTCTAGCCCTAGAAAACAGCAGAACTTGGTAGCTTCAGCCACTTGGTTCTGACTTTAGAGTCAAGGAACAACTAAGGAAAGCTGCTGAGGCCAGGCATGTGTCAGGGGTGTCCCTGATGGAGGCCAAGAGAGGCCATTGTGTGAAGCTGTGAAGTTGAAGCCTCATTGCCTTGGAGAGCCCAAGATGCTGGAGATGCCAGAGTTGTGGGATACTTGCCGAGGAAAGCTGCCAACAGTGAGTGGACCCAGACCAAGAGTCAACAAAGCTGAAAAGAGTTGGAGATCTGAAGAGCATTTCAACATCAGACATGGAGGTGCAGAGTTTGCAGTTTGCCCAGCTGGTTTTCAGTCTTGCTTTGGTCCAGTATTTCCTCACTATGCTCCCTTCCCTATGTTTTGGAATGCTAATGTCTATCCTGTGCCATTATATGTTGGAAGTATGTGGTCTGTTTTTTCTTTTGATTTTATAGGAGATTACAGTTAAGAGATTGAGTGAATCTCAGAAGAAACTTTGAACTTTGGACTTTAAAACATTGTTGAGACTGTGATAGACTATGGGGACTTTTGAAGTTGGACTAAATGCATTTTGCATTGATATTGTTACAACTTTATGGGGGCCAGGGAGTAGAATGTGGTAGTTTGAATGTAGTTGGCCCCCATAAGCTTATAGGGCATGGCACTATTAGGAGGTGTGGCCTTATTGGAGGAAGTGTGTCACTGTGGGGGTGGACTTTGGGGTCTCCTATGCTCAAGCTACACCCAGTGTCTCAGACTACTTCCTGTTGCCTGCAGTATCAAAATGTAGGACTCTCAGCTCCTTCTTCAGCACTATGTCTGCCTGCATGCCATGAAGATAATGAACTAAACCTCTGAAATTGTAAGCCCCCCACTCCCAATTAAATGTCTTCCTTTATAAAAGTTGCCATGGTCATGGTGTCTCTTCACAGCAATTGAAACCATAAGACAGTAGAAATACCAAGGACATGGGACATTTGCCAAGGAAACCCGCAGACAATAAATGAAACAACCTACTAGAGAGGCCTTGTGGGCTTCAGTTGGTTGGGCTGTAGGAGCTGGGTTACCCAAATCCATGAGAGTTCGCATCCTAACACTAATCGGCTCAGATACTAGGCATGGAGCTGTGGGGCTTGGTGTGTCTCCTAACAGGTCTCAGTCCTATTTCGGCCCGATCTTTCCTTGCTGTGCCCATTCTTCCTATGGGGATGTTTACTGCATAAACATCTTTCTTTTAAATCTTCTTTTTAATTTCACAAGCTCTCGAAAGTAAGACTGCCTGAAGTCTCGGTGGAGACAACCCCCTTACAGAATTGACCCTCACTCAGTAGAAGCCCTTTCCAGCACTGTGGTGATTAACCTTGATTGTTGACTTGACAAGCCTTTAGGCCAGTGGTTCTCAACCTTCCTATTTCTGCGACCCTTTCTTGTGGTGACCTCCAACCATAGGATTATTTTTGTTGCTGCTTCATAACTGTAATTGTGCTACTGCTGTGAGTCATACTGTAAATATGTGATCTGCGACCCCTGTGGAGGGGTCTTAATCCACAGGTTGAGAACCGCTGCCCTAGGCACACCTGAGGGATTAGCTACATTATGTTTGCACCTGTGAATACCCATGAGGGATTTTCCTTATTAGGTGAATTGAAGTGGAAAGACCCTCCCTTTATCTGGACAGCACCTTCCGGTGCTGGCCCTCAGCCTCTCAGTGTAAAGATGGCCACTGTTTCTATCCAGGCCATATTGTGTAAGTAAATCTAGTATTTCCCTTTTAATACATACTCATCCTATCAGCTTGGTTCCTCTAAAGAACCCTAATTTACCTGGGAAATACTGAACATGTCTGAATTGTTTCATCTGTAAAAGTACGGTGTTGATGCTCACCCTCCTCACTTCCCAGGTTGCTATTGGGTCCTCTGGATTCCTCTCACCACCCACACCTATTCTTAATCCAAAATGGCCCTAGTGACGTCAAAGCCCTTCTACTCCATCATTTCTTTCTCTAGCCTTTTTCACCTGAAAGTTAGTTTTACCGTAACATAACTAAGCATTTCTTTCCTTTTTTTAACCCCTTCAGTAGTTCACTAGCCATCTAATGAAGTCCAAACCTCTCAGCCTAGCTTGAGACTTTCCACTTCACTCTCGGTCTCCACATCACTCCCCTCACTCCACACCCGTCACCACTTACTTCCCCAGCATGGGAACCTTGAATATTGTCTTTTTCAGCCACAGGACTGCATATGCTTTCCCTACAAACACAGTTTTCCTTCCCTCTAAGCCCCTCCCACTCAAAGGCCCACACCACCCCTCCCCCACCCCACCCACCCCGCCACCCCCGCCACCCCACAACAGAAGGATTTCATTTTTCAGCTCCTGTAGCACAAGCTCTCAGCATCTATGTACTTCAATTGTGCTTCGTTAAACCACAAACTTCAGCCGGGCAGTGGTGGCGCACGCCTTTAATCCCAGCACTCGGGAGGCAGAGGCAGGTGGATCTTTGTGAGTTCGAGGCCAGCCTGGTCTCCAAAGCGAGTTCCAGGAAAGGCGCAAAGCTACACAGAGAAACCCTGTCTCGAAAAACCAAAAAAAAAAAAAAACCACAAACTTCCCAGCAGGTGGCACTGTTTTGGGAAGCGGATGAAACTTCAGGCAGGGCCTAGCTGGAAGAAGTGGATGGAAGTGTGGCTTTGAAGGTTATGAGTGGTCCTCAATCCCTTTCTTTCCTCTTCCCACACTCCCTCTCTTTCTCACTCTCAAGTTCTCTCTCCTTCCTCTCTGCTACGGGGTGAGGACCCTACCCCACTACATTTACTCTACCATGATGTGCACAGGGCTAAGCCACCATGTACCCTCTGAAACTGCCAATCCTTTAGATTGTTCTTGAAGATATTTTGGTCATGACTATGCAAAAGTAATATGGCAACCTCATGAGACTGGATGATCACAATATATTTCCAAGCAAGTGTGTACTAAACTAAAGTCAGGGCTGAGGGGGCTGGAGGGGGCTCAGCAGCTAGGAACACTGGCTACTCTTGCACAGCACCTGGATTTGTGACCAACTCTAATTCCAGTTCCAGAGGACCTGATGCCCTCTTGTGGCTTCCACAGGTACTTCATGAATGTGATGCCCAGATACACAATGCAGACAAAACACTCATACACATAAAAGAGAAATAAATCAGAAAAAAAAAAAAAAATCAGGCCGAGGGTCAGTGAGATTGTTCAGAGGATAAAATGGCTTCTCACACAAGTCTTACCAATCTCTGGATCCCACGGTGGCATGAGAGAACTGATTTTCATATGCATGCCACGGCACACACAGACACACAGACACACTAATAACAGTAATAACAATATTTTTAAAGTTAGAACTTTACAACACTAAAATACTTCCTTCCACTGTCCCTCGTCACTCCAATTCCTCCTACTCCCACTGATTCCACCCCGATAATGCCTGGATTCCCCCAGTTTCCCAACTGTGGTCATGTCTTGTACTAAAGGCCACATCAGGATCGTAATCTAGCCAAACCCACTGGTGACATTATCCATTCCAACTGATCTAGACCTGTGTGGGATCTAAGTATTTTAACAACTATATTCATGCATTTTCTGTTGCCGAAACAAAATACTTGAGGCTGAATAGTGTATAATAATATTTATTTGACTCAACGTTTTAAGGACTGGATGACCCAAACAGCGTGGCACTGGCATCATGTTGTGGACCCCCTGGTTGCATCACAGCATGACAGAGAAACAGAGAAAGAACTACCGGGGCACAGTAGAGAGAGGTCCCATGGACCAATTACCTCCCACTGGGCCCTCTCTCTTAAAGATGCTACCATCTAAACATTGCCCAATCAAGGACCATGCCTGCTGTGTGTAAGCTTTTAGGAGATGAGCCACATCCAAAACACAGAAATATTAATTCTTTCTTATAAATAATGTTTATCTGTGTTTTTTAAATTATGATTCTCATTGAAGTTGCAGCAAACATGGATATAGGAAAGGAAAATAAGAGTCCATCACTCCCAAAGGTGTGAGTACATCCATCAGGATCCAATCTTCATGTAAACCAGGAGATAAGCAGTTTCCCGCCTAGAAAGCAAAGAACACATGTCAACACAGAAAAATGAAGCATCCACAGTGAAACCATGACATGACAAGCATTAGTAAACTTCCTGGCTCTTGGGTCAAGCACTCATCTAACCCATGATCTACCTAGCCATTCCCTCAGAGCAGTAAAATTGTGACCCCAGTGACTAGCTATTAGTTGGCATCTAAATCATATGGTGGAAAATTGTGGGACCACGAAATAAATCTAACTCTGTTTTTGCTAACAGATTCAACCATGGAGCCAATTTTAATCAGTTGTCCACGTATTGTTCACAGCCTCTTCAATGCTACAAGGGCAGAGCCACGTAGCTGCAATAGGAGTTGTGTTCCACAGAGCTGAGAACTTCCTCCTTCCCTCTCTACAGACTGTCAGCCAGTTCCTGCCCTAAATCAGAAGGGCATCAGCAACAATCAGAAACAAAGATCTGGCATCTAATGGAGATGCTTAGAAGAAACAAGAGACAGCTGACCAGCAGGCTGAAGGACGATTTCAAACACAGTTGCATCGACTTCTTTATTTCTCAAGTGGTCCAGCCTGCCTCTGAGCTGAAAGCCATCTCGGACCACCTTTTGTGTATGCCATTGTCCCCGGGCCAGAAAAAAAGACCGGGAAAGCTTTACAAAGGCTCTTTGATCTATCTTCATCCGGCTTTATTTTTCTCTCCAGCGCCCCCTCTGTAATGATTGGTTTTAAGAGGTACTTGTTGATTCTTACTAAATGCAAGCTACTGCTAGACATAAAAAGATGAAAGGAGTGATCTTTTCCCCTCAAAGAGTACGTGTGACATGGGAAAGAGGGTTACATAAGCCAGCAATCAAGAGGTGGTCTTTGTAACAGGGAGGCATGCTCAAGATACGATGGTAGCATGTGAGAAGCCCCTCCCCCACCCCACAAACTCTGCCTGGCTCAATCTGTAAACGTTTTGCACCGTAGGGAAAGGCCATGAATAATGAAACATGAGGGGGACTTTGCAATTAGGTAGAAAATGGCAGACACAGCATTTGGACTCCATTATGAATCTGTAGGCCTTACTGGAATCTTAGTATCCAGAAAAGCATGGCAGAGTAGGATGGGTAGTCACAGATGAAGCTGACTAGTTCGTCTCAGGGGAGCCATGAGAATGTAAGTAACAGCGGAAGCCATAAGAGGTTCACGCAGCCAAGAATTCAGAGCGAGTTCATCAGGTTTCAACAAGCCAGGCCTTCTCTTACCAGCGATATCTGTGATTTCCATAGGTACACTGGACATCCTCCCAGGTCACCTGGAAGTGTATAAGGAAGAAGTCAACACCCAACTCAGTATTCGGTGTTCCTAGAATGCAGGGTACTGTGAATGGACAAGTGCATTCCTCTCTTTATACTTGGTTATACCTGTCCAAGAGTTACAACTCTGGCTTTAGGGAGTTTCCCAGAGTCCAAGGTGTTTCCCAGAGCACTAAGCTAAGTGAGCATGTACAGTTATAAACTAGGAGCAGTTTTCTAGGGGGGGTGGAGGAAAGGATTTTGCACCTCATGAAAAGCACCTCCATTCAGAAGACAGGGCCAGTCTTCATGGTGAGGACCCAGATAGCCCCAGGCTCTGGATTTGTTAGAGGTAGCTAATCCAGGGCAAGCAGCAATTTGGATGATGTTTCTCACCCAACAAACATGTGAGTCGTTGAAGCAGAACCATTTTCCATCCACAGGATTCCGGATGTAGGCACAGTAATGACCAAAGTCAGCCAGCCCCACGTGGGCAATCACGGCAAAGAGCTCATAGTGGACTTCCGACTGGAGGGAGACAAATGCAGACACGGTTCAACCACCATTCCTCCATTCCGCCGTCATGGACTCTAGTTCTCTGGAACCGTAAGCCCAAAATAAACTCTTCCTTCTCTAAGTTTCCCTGGTCATGGTGTTTTTGTCACAGAAATAGAGAAGAAACCAATTCAACGGATGTCAGGAAAGCAGTGTCACTATCACAGATCAAGTAGAAAATTACCAAAAGCATCCATTGGAACTGACACTAAATCATGCCATTCCCTCAAAACCTTAGGAAGTCAAAATAAGAGATAATTCTCTGTGGGAAAGGAAGAGGGGTGAGACAGATTGTGGCTGCCTGTGAACCGATCACCACATTAGTCGGAACACTTTCTTAAAATTCCACGTGTGCACTCTGCTCAACAGGCACGCAGCCTGGAGCCAGGTCCCAGAGCTCTGCAGCCAGGGTCCCTCACCACTGCATAGTCTGAGCCACCATGGCTCACCTCCAGGTACCAAGAAGAGAATGAGCCCAGAGCCCACCTCTCCCCACAAGTCACTAGTACCTCACACACTTGGAGTGCAGCCATCGGAGGCACCAGACAGCCAAGCAAAAGCACCACAGTGAGGCAGAGGAGGGTCCTCCATGTTAATGGGATTAAAGGAGACAGAAGTCAGGAGGCCCTGCAGGTTGCCATGAGCAATGGTGATGGAATATATCATCCCCAAAAGATGGCAACAACTGCTCCCCCTCCCAGTATGTCCTATTACAATGTACATGGTGGGATAGCCCCAACTATGCAGTGTCTAATAAGAATACTATTCTTTCTTGTGAGGAGACAGAAGGTGGGGTTCCAACCTATTACCTGACATGTAAAGATAACTGGAAAAATACAGTAACAAAAAGGGATAAAATCATTAATTGGTAATAAATAAATATATAACAACAATTTTTTAAAGAGAATATACGAAAAATGACTAGCTGATAATCTATTCTGAAAGTTGGCATCTGGGCCTGGAAGGATGGCTCAGAGCACTTGTTGCTCTTACAGAGGACCCACATCAGACAGCCAAAACCATTATAACTCCAGTTCTAGGGGAGCTGACACCCTTCAGTTCTCCATGAGCACCTGTACTGATGTGGTGCACATATATACACTCAGGTGCACACACACACACACACACACACACACACACACACTGATTTTAATAGGGGCTGCAGAGATGGCTCAGGGGTTAAGAGTAAAGACTGCTCTTTTAGAGGACCCAGGCTTGATTCCCAGTACCCACATGTTAGCTCACAACAATCTAAATCCAGGGGATTCCATGCCCTCTTCTGACCTCCACGAGCACCAGGCATGCACACACAAAATATTCATATATACATGCATACATACACACAAGCAAAACACTCATACACATAAAAATAAATAAAACTTTTAAAAATAAAAAATAAATCTCTAAAGGTTAGCATCCAAGAAACATGAGAAGTCCTATTGGACAGCCCACTGTGTGTGACAGTCTTTGCTGACCCTTGAGCACTACCCTGTGCTGTAGGATGGTCTGTATGTCAAATTACTCTGATTATTGGTCAATAAATAAAACACTGATTGGCCAGTGGCCAGGCAGGAAGTATATGCGGGACTAACAGAGAGGAGAAAAGAACAGGAAGGTGGAAGGAGACACAGCCAGCCGCCGCCAGGACAAGCAGCATGTAAAGATGCCGGTAAGCCACGAGCTACGTGGCAAGGTATAGATTTATAGAAATGGATTAATTTAAGATATAAGGACAGTTAGCAAGAAGCCTGCCACGGCCATACAGTTTGTGAGCAATATAAGTCTCTGTGTTGGGTCTGAGCGGCTGTGGGACTGGCAGGTGAGAGAGATTTGTCCTGACTGTGGGCCAGGCAGGAAAACTCTAGCTACAACCCTGCCTGAGTGTCTTCCTGTGGCTCTGTCCTACAAGTAAATATAAGTAGTAACATTTACAAGTAAAAAGTCTGCATGTTTCCAGAATCCCTGAAAAAAAAAATAAAAGACAGCTTTTCACGTAAAAAAGTTAGTCATAGAAACAGACTAAAATTGTGGTTACCAGGGTCAGTTACCAGCATCATAATTATAGTAAGTAACAATGTATTGCACACTGGAAAAGTGTTTAAAATAGTTTTAAACACTTTCACTACAAAGATATGCTTGCAAGGTGATAGATCTATTACCTAATTGTTCCACAGTATATACACACATGTCAGTATGTCACATTGCATACCATCATATGTAAGTCTTTTTGCTCTGGTTTAGTTTTTCATTTTGGTTTTGCTTGTTTTGTGACAAGGTTTCTCTATTATGTAGACCTGACTGTCTTGGAACTTGCTACACAGACCATGATGGCCTTGAACTCATAGAGATCCACCTGCCTCTGCCTCCAGAGTGCTGGGAATAAAGGTGTATGCCATCACGCACAGCATGACTTTTTGTTGATTAAAAATTAATTATATTTGGGCTAGCAAAATGGCTCAGCAGGTTAAGGCACTTGCCACACAAACCTGGTGAGTTTAATTCATGGAACCCCCACAGAAGTGGATCAAAAGAAGAACCAATTCTACAAAGTTATCCGTGTGTGAAAAGATGAAGTTTTAAAGATAAAAATTAATTAAAATGTAGTTTCCTTAGGTCTTTTTCTTTAAGATGACTCTAGATTTTTATGACATTTAGTTACTGTTTATGGTTTCTGTGTGTGCACCCCGTGTGCACACACATACGTGCAGGCAGTGGAGGCGGACTTCAGAGGATAGCTTTGAAGGTGGGTCTCCCTTTCTACCATACTGGTAAATGGCAGGTCATCAGGCTTGGCATCAAGGACTCTACCTGCTGAGCCACCTCTCCAGCCTTCTTCAGTTTGTGAGACAGGGTCTTACTATTAGCATAGGCTGTCCTCAAAGTCATGGATGGCACACACACACACACACACACACACACACACACACACACACACACGCTGCCTATTTCCCAAGATCTAGAATTAATAGGTGCATGCCACCATACTTAGCTAAATTTAGAAATTTTGAATGAACAAACGATGGCAATCTCTGTGGAGAACTCCTTTTTTAATAAATGAACACTTTACATAGTCAGTGTCTCCTACTGGGACTTGAGAAGTGTTATCACTGCAAGAAAGAGGGCAGGTGAACAAATGGAGGACACAAAGCACCTCTTACTTTTGGTGATAACTTTTTTGCTGGCATTTGTTTAAATGTTAGGCAATATCTGGATACAATGATCAAGTTACAAAAAAGGGGTTGGGGACTATGGTAAAGCCGCCAACTGTGTACTAAAATAATTCAACTTCACCCAACTAAACTTCAAGGAAAAGAGCAGGATGGTAAAGAAACTTAGCCAAAAAGAGAAAGGGAGGGAGGGAAAGACAAAGGACAGAAAGGAAGAAAGAGGGAAGGAGAGAGGGAGGAGGATTATCCAGTTGCAAATGTAGACTTTAGATCTAAACTCAAGCCAACTACGTCTTAGTCAGTGTTCTACTGCTGTGAAGAGACACCATGACCATGGAAACTCTTATAGAAGAAAGTATTTAATTGGGGCTGGCTTACAGTTCAGAGGTTTAGTCCATTATCATCATAGCAGGAAGTATGGCAGCACGCAGGCAGACATGGTGCTGGAGAAGGAGCCGAGAGTTCTACATCTGGATCGGCAGGCAGCAGGAAGAGAGAGACTCTGGTCCTGGCTTGGGCTTTTGTCACCCCAAAGCCCCCCCACAATGACACACTTCCTCTAACAAGGCCACACCTACTCCAATAAAGCCACACCTCCTAATCCCTCTCAAGGAGTGCCATTTCCTGATGACGAAGCAGGCAAATATATGAGCCTGTGGGACCATTATTCAAACTACCACACCATGGAAATTATAGAACAGAGATATCAAAACATTGGTTGGATATTTGGAAATAGGACGGAATTATGAGCTAGGGTTGATTACACTAAGAAAATACATGCTTACTCTTTAGAGAAACATAAAGAAGTGTTTACAAATGAAATAGTAGAAACTCTGGGATCTGCTTCAAAATAACCTAGAAGGTTGGTATCGTAGTTTATTTTCTGTTGCTGTGATAAACACCATGACCAAACGCAGCTTGAGGAAGAAAGGGTTTATTTCACATTTCACTTCCACATCACAGTCCATCATAAGAGAAGCCAGGGTAGGTATTCAAATAAGAACCTAGAGACAGGAACTGAAGCAGAGGCCATGAAGGGGTGCTGCTTACTGGCTTGCTCCCCATGGCTTGATCAGCCTGCTTCTTCTATGACCCAGGATGACCTGACAAGGGGCGGCACTGCTCACAGTAGACTGGGCCTTTCCACATCAATCATCAATCAAGAAAATGCCCCAACAGGCTTGCCCCAGCCCAAATGGGTGGACGCAAGTCCTCAACTGAGGTTCCTTCTTCCCAGGTGACTAGACTTTGTCAAGTTGCTTAAAAGCTAACCAGAACAGTTGAGCAAAAGAAAAAGCCGGACATGGAGGTAAAAATAATGACTGGCCATGAGTTTGTGTGACTACACAGTCAACTAGTGGATGGATAGATGAGGGTTTGTTGTATACTTCCCCACCCTTTTGTATTTATCTAAATTTTTCCATCATGAAATCTTCTTCACACAGGAAGAAATGTAAGTGCAGTGCACAGCTGGACTGAGAGAGAAAATGAGAAGGAGAGCAAAAGTGAACGCTGTGAAACACGGACACCTAATAGGTGAAGATGGGCCTTATGTTTTAATATGGTTCCAGAGCATGACTTGGCAAACAGACCATTGTAACAGAACAAA
Source organism: Peromyscus attwateri (assembly GCA_902168425.1). Classification (NCBI taxonomy): domain Eukaryota; kingdom Metazoa; phylum Chordata; class Mammalia; order Rodentia; family Cricetidae; genus Peromyscus; species Peromyscus attwateri. The sequence goes on from CABHPP010001002.1 coordinate 22,165, forward strand.
CATTCCAACAATGGAGCCATATGTGTGAGATCTAAAACCTGCAAATGTAGCATTTCCTGCTTCAAACTTACAAGGAAAAGACAATCTTTTTTTTTCTCAGAATCTCCCAAGAAGTTATTAACTTGGGACAAATGAATTAAATTTTCCTCTGATTAAATTTGGTCCAACAACTGGCTACTTTGATATCATCGTCAAAGCAGGCTCTGGCTTTTCAACATGAAAATTTAGTTGGCTCTAAGAACCTGAAACGTTGTGTTTACACATGTGCCTGCGAGTATTCACATGTCATTTCAAATAGGAAGTACCAAATTACAGGTCCCTTTTCTCAGTGCTCTGAGACATTTCCATAAAAACCAATGTTTAGAAAAAGGAAGCTTTCTGAATCTTTAAAAGTAAAGGCAAAGCCGGGCGGTGGTGGCTTTAATCCCAGCACTCAGGAGGCAGAGTAAGGTGGATCTCTGTAAGTTCGAAGCCAGCCTGGTCTACAGAGCAAGATCCAGGACAGGCACCAAAACTACACAGAGAAACCCTGTCTCGAAAAACCAAAAAAAAAAAAAAGTAAAGGCAAAGGCTGGCCGTGACATCAGGGTGATGACTCACCACGGCTTCTCAGAACTACCAAGGCTTGAGCACTGAAGTATTGCCTAAGAAAGACAGTCTGTCCTGGACTGGCAAGATGGCTCAGCAGGTCAAGACTGATGACCTGTCAATCCTTGGGACCCAGGCGGTGGAAGGAGAGAACTGACTCCCACAAGTTGTCCTCTGACCCCACTCATGCCTTACACAGACACTAACAAATAAATAAATGCAATTTTTTATTTAAAAAAAAAGGAAGAAAGACAGAAAGAAGTCCTGAATATGTATGTGCTTTTGTGAGTTATACCAAACTGCAATTGGTTCTGCACTGTTGTATATGCCAAGTATGGCCAACGGGGGCCTGGGTCCCTGGATGAGAGCCCAACCCAGGAAGTATTCAGCCCACATGATGCTGGTCCATGTCCCCTCACAGTCTGCTGTCATGGACTTGGTACTTACAACTGGAGCACTTAGGAGTGAGTGGTGCCCAGCAGCTAATGGGGACGGATGGCTACCTCAGAAGGACACAGAGTCTGCTGGACGGCTACCTCAGGAGGACAGAGTCTGCTGGACGGCTACCTCAGAAGAACACAGAGTCTGCTGGACGGCTACCTCAGGAGGACACAGAGTCTGCTGGACGGCTACCTCAGGAGGACACAGAGTCTGCTGGACGGCTACCTCAGAAGGACATAGAGTCTTCTGGACGGCTACCTCAGAAGAACACAGAGTCTGCTGGACGGCTACCTCAGGAGGACACAGAGTCTGCTGGACGGCTACCTCAGGAGGACACAGAGTCTGCTGGACGGCTACCTCAGAAGAACACAGAGTCTGCTGGACGGCTACCTCAGAAGAACAAAGAGTCTGCTGGACGGCTACCTCAGAAGAACAAAGAGTCTGCTGGACGGCTACCTCAGGAGGACACAGAGTCTGCTGGATGGCTACCTCAGAAGAACACAGAGTCTGCTGGACGGCTACCTCAGAAGGACACAGAGTCTGCTGGACGGCTACCTCAGGAGGACACAGAGTCTGCTGGACGGCTACCTCAGGAGGACACTGAGTCTGCTGAGATGAATGAAGGATGGAAGGCAAACCTCACCTGTTCCTTGGTATCACCAAGTTCTTTCTCAGTTGCCAGAACCTGACTGAAATCCAAGCGCTGAGGGAAATACACTGAGTGGCAGACCTTTTCCGTCCGTGAGTTCCTGGTGGAGAATCTCATAAGGTGGATGGTCAAGGTTTGGGGCAGATGAGTCAGTTTCAAAACCTGAAAAAGCAAAATCAGCAGGACAATGAAGTCTTCGGGCACTTGAGATGGGCAGGTTGGGAGCGGTGTTAAGACTGGCAAAGTGCTCTTTCCCACAAGGGGCTTGCAGGGCACTTTCAAGACTCACACGACTGAGTGTCACGCACCATACACCTCCACAGAAGGCCTCTGCTCAGGCACAGGAACTGTGGAGTCTACTCTAGAACTCTAGCCAAACCCTAAGGGGAAAACCCTACCCACTGCTCTTGTCCCTAAAAGCCTCTTCCTGTCCCTCTCAGTGATATGATCTGAAGTTATGCAAATGAGAAGCCCTAGGATCCCAGGGACTGGCTGGACCCAGATTCCCTGTCAGCCTTTATGAGATGCCCTTAAGGGGTCTGCAAAGACCTATCAGGAAACCCCACAGGCAACCCCAGACCAGTGAAGAGTTTGGACTTAAAGAGTACCTGTTTTCTAGGCGTCTTCTTCCCACAGTTCTCACAGAAGCACTTGTCCGAGCTTGCTAACTCTTTGGGCTGGAAGAAACAGCACAGAGCATCCTCCTACCCGACCCAGGAGAACCAGCATGTAAGCACGGGGCAGCATTCAAGTTCCTCGTCAACAGCCCCCTCCCCCGGTAGTGGAAGCCCAGGCTTTGCTACCCTTTAATCCCCACCCCCTAAGTGGGCACATGTGACACGTGGGGCAGGATTTCAGAACGTGCCCACTGTCAGGAACAGAACTGGAGGGGACTGGCCAGGGGAAAAGCGTGAGAAATGCTGGCAGAGGAGGGAAAGACACACTCCCCCTCCCCCAAGTCAAGGAGAGATTGGCCCAGGGTATACAAGTGAAACACAAGTCACTTTTTAAAAAGTATATTTTACATTTTTGTTTTTGTTTTGTTTTGACTTATGGTAGCGGGGGCATGCACATGCCAAGGCACATATGTGGAGTAGAGGAACAGGTTTTCTAGTTCTCTTCTTCCTCTGTGTAGGACCCAGGGATCAAACTCAGGTCAGAGCGCTTGGCAACAAGCCCCATTACATGCTAAGCCATCTTGTCGGCCTACAAATTACTTTTTAAAAAATCCAAGGGTAGTGGTAGAAGCAGGGGGAAACTGGCTACCTCGGGGTACACAACGTCACCCACAAGAAGGCTCTCACCAGTGTTTTCAGGGGCTTTGAGTCCATATCAAAAAGAGGAAGAGAGAGAGTGAGCAGCCTGCTGCTTCTGCTGCTCTCCGAGGCACAGCCCAAGCAAATCAGGGATTCCTTCGTCCAGATTGTGAACAGAGCCTGCAGCCGCTCTGCCTACAAGGAGAGACAGCAAAGGAGGAAAGATAACCTAGAAGTCACGTTAGGTTGAGACGAGTGATTTTTTCAGACAGAAGAAGCTCTATATATGGCTGACACAAAATTTTGCTTCCCTGCACATAAAGGTAACCACACCAGAGATCTACACCAAGCAGGGACTCATTCCTAGCTAATAGTGCACACAATAGTGAAGCAGGTCCCACAAGCAACATCTCAGATCTCTGCCTTCTCCAGATCCCAGCTCTCACCAAGTCCACGTCAGTGATCTGATCCTTAGTCAGGTTCCAGATTGTCAGGTAGAGATAAGCAGCGTCATGCTGGACAAACACTGGGCAGAGAGAAGCACAATTAGTAAGGAGCCGTCTATGTCCTTGTTGAGCCACGGAGACCCCAGCCACACGAACACACGAACACTCAACTCCTTAATCCCTTCCTCGCCTTCTATCCCTTTTGAAAAGACTAAATGAAATGCAAGCTTTGTGTTGATTTTCTTTAAGAGTTTCTCTTAGAATTAAGGTCATAGGCCCATCACTTTCCCTCACTATCCACCTTTACAGACCTCTATCAGCTGACTGGCAGATTCCCAACTTTTTTTTTTTTCTTTCTTTCTTTCTGCTAAAGCGGTTACTATGACTCCTCCGCCCCCTGGTGGTCATTTTTATTCACTTCCCTAAAAGCAGAGCCCAATCCCAAGAGTTTCTCCAAAGGTGCTAGAATAAAAGAGGAAAAGAGAAAAGACCAACTCCATGTTAGATGATCCTGGCCAAGGAACCTTGCAGGGAACTGTCTCCCTGTTATATAAGTAGATCTGAAATCGTGAACAGACATAACTGACTTTAGTGGTGTTGGTCCAAAGAAATGGGAAGACAGAAAAGGCAAGAAACAGGCTGCAGACTATTTCACAAAAGGGCAGATCTGCGCCAAAATGCAAAGACATTTCAGGCCACAGCACTTTCTGTGAACATGCTGTATCCTCCACCACAGCATCCTTGTCCTTCCCTAATATGACATATCACAACACAGACTTGACATTCTATATTTTGTCTTCTTTGATTTTTGGCCTGCCCTGCTTCTAAACGGTGAGTTTCCTGGAGGCAAAATCACTGTCATCCCTGTTGCCTTGTGCACAACAAATCTACAATAATGAATGTGAACACAATGTTAACTGAATATATTAATTAATCCATATGATGAGCCCCGACTCAAAAATAATCTACCAGACGGGTAAAATTGATTTACCCAGGGAACTGGGTGCAGAAGGTGTCCGTCACAGAGCTAACACAGATGTAAACACTGGATTAAGGTGTTGTGACGGTCAGTTTTGTTTTGTTTAGATCTGTTTATTTGATTTTATCTGTATAGATGTTTTGCCCGCATGTATGTGTGTGTGTACCATGTGTATGCCTAGTGCCCTTGAAGGTCAGAAGAGGGTGTCCGATCCCCTGGAACTGGAGTTAAACATAGTTGTGAACCACCACACGGGTGCTGAGAACTGAACCCGGTCCTCCGCAAGAGCAACATGTGCTCTTAACTGCTGGGCCATCTCTCCAGCTGCCGTGATGGTCAGTTTTAACTGTCAACTTGACACAATCAAAAAACACTTGGGAAGAGAGTCTCGATCAGGGGGTCTTTAGGTTAAATTGGCCTGTGGACATATCTGCAGGGGTTGTCCTGGCTGTATTAATCGATATGGGAAGACACAGCTCACTGTGGGCTGCACTGTTCCCTGGGCTGGGCTCTGGACCATATATGAGGAGAGAGGGTAAGTTAAGTATTAGAAGCGTGTGTGCACTCATTCCCTCTGAGCTTGACTGTGGGTGTGATATGCCCAACTGTTCTGAGTGTCTGCCTGCCATTCCGACTTCCCTGCTATGGCAGACTGTACCCTGGATGTGTGAGCTAAAATAGAGACTTGCTCCCCTAAGCTGCTTTTCTTCGGGGTATTTTCTCACAACGGTGCCATCCGTAGTCACTGTTTTAAACCTCCTCTGGCCAAGAGCCAAGAGTCTCTCCCAGTAATCGACAAGATGCAAGGGTATTTGTCTATCCCACTGTCTACTCACACTTGGGACGCAGTGCACACACCAGAGAGAATGCATGTCCCTGAGAAACCATGTCCTAATGGAGGGCAGGTTCCAACTGCTCATAATTCAAACAGGAATAAAAGGTCCCTCCGGGTCCACAAAGCACTATGGAAGCTCAAGAAAGGTGAGACCATAAATGAGATGGGGGGAGATAGCTGCTAGGAGTCCATTCATTCATAAGAGCAATTAAAGGGCTGGAGAGGTGGCTCGGAGGTTAAGAGCACTGACTGCTCTTCCAGAGGTCCTGAGTTCAATTCCCAGCAACCACACGGTGGCTCACAACTGTCTATAATGAGATCTGGTGCCCTCTTCTGGCGTGTAGGCATACATACAGGCAAAACACTGTACACATAATAAATATTATTTTAAAAAGCAATTAAAATGCTCACAAAATAAAAATAGAGAGCTGGCGAGATGTCTCAGAGAGAAGCACTTTCTGAGCAAGCTTGAGAACCTGAGCTTGACCACTGGAGCCCACCTGTGTAAGGAGAGCATTCCCAAAAAGCCGTCCTCTGCCCTCCATGCATGTACCACGTCAAACACGCTATGACACTCGTGTGCCTGCACTTGTATATGTAAAATGATAAACAGATAAATAAGTAATTCTTAAAATGAAAATAAAGATCATGTATGTCAAACACATTTAATATCACACTGTGTGAAGGAAATCAGAGGTTTTTTTCCCCTAAGATTTGAAACAAATTAGGAATGCCCTTTTTTTAGGGTAGAGACAAGTGACCCATCAGACACTCAAATACCAACAGAGACATTGGCTGCTCTTCCAAAGGTCCTAGGTTCAATTCCCAGCACCCACATGGCATGTAACATAAGTCTGTAACTCTAGTCCTAGGGGATCTACCAACCTCTTCTGGCTCCTAGGGTATCAGACCCATGAAGAATACATAGACATACATGCAGGCAAAATACCCATAATCATAAAAAATCTTTTTAGTAAGTCAAAATCTGGATTTTTTAAAAGAATTATGCAAAACTACACACCCCAGTGTCTCCACAGGAACACAATAACAATAACTGTCTAGCAATGGACCCCAAAGGACAGAAAACTAATCAATTGTGTGACAAAGAATTTAGACAAATGATTACAAGGAAATTTAATGAGATACAAGAGAATACAAACACCAATTAAGTTAAAACAGGAAAATCATTATATGAGTGAGAAATTCAGCATACATAGAGATAATAAAGAGAAATCAAGGCAGTAATAAATTCAATTAAGTTTAAAAAAAAATAGAGAACCTCAACAGTGTTGATCAGGCAGAAAATTTCTAAGCATGAAGATGGGTCTTTTGAAATAACCAAATCAGAAAAAAAAAATGAAAAATAAGGAAATTAAGAAAAACTAGAAACAAAGACTATGGAACATATAGCATACAATTAGGCAAGGAAACATTCACAATGCAAACATTCACAGTGCAGGTGCTGTAAGAGGAGATGGGAAAGGAGAGGCATAGAAAACCTACTGAATTAATATGGACAAATATAGACAACCCAGTCCAGGAAGATTAAAAGCCTGCTAATGATTTAGCTAGAAAAGACCCTCTTTAAGGCAAGATGAGATACACAAAGTCCTGACAAAACCAACAAAAAGCACCAACCAAGTCTATTATACCCAGCAAAGCTATCCTTCAGGAATAAAGAAAAAGAAAGGTTTTCCAACAAAAACAAAACCCTGAGGAATTCTACATCAGGTTGGCCCCATGAGAATCTATATAGTACAAGAGAAAAGTGACAATTACCATCACAAAAAGTACATGATGAGCAAGATAGTGTGCCTTCTGTACAGAAAAGAAAAAGAGAAGAAAAATTCCTATTCACAAGGATGAACAAGAAATAAGGAAAGACACTAGGTGTGATGGCACACGCTTATAAGCCTAGCAAGCAGGAAGCTGGAGGACCAGGAGTTCAAGGTCAACTTAGCTACATAGTGAGTTTGAAGTGAACTAAAAAAAAAAAGGAGGAGGAGGAAGAGGAGGGGACAAGGACTAGGACGAGGAAGAGGAGAGGGAAGGAAGGAGGGAGGAAAGGGGGAAAAAAGAATAAGAATTGTCCAAAACAAACACAGAAATTTTACATCATTACAAGAGCATGCCTCATTTATCAGTGGTAATATTTCATGTAAACCGACTAAATTCCCCCCAAATCTAACAAACAAAACTCAACGAATGAAAGTGAAAGGCTGAAAAGGATATAACAAGAAAAGAGAAACCAAAGACAGCCAGCAGCAGCTGTACTTGTTCCAGCAAAGCAGACTAAAATTCAAACACTGCAGAAGGAGACAGAGATGGTCAGTAAGTAAGGAGAACGCAAGGGACTCAACAAAAAGATGTAACAACTATAAACACATACACTCCCAAAACTGAAGCACCCAGTTTCATAAGGCAAACCTTCTCAGGTCTAAACACAGAGATCGATTCCGAAACTACTTGGGTGCTTTACTACCCCCACTTTCAACAATGGACAAATCATCTGGACCAAAATTAAAAAAAAAAAAAAAAAAACCAACAGTGCTGATGAGACAGACGTTCATCACCAAAAAGCACTGGACGTTCAGATCTGGCAACCTGA
>CABHPP010001002.1:39291-56825 GCA_902168425.1 Peromyscus attwateri
AGAGAGAGACAAAGAGAGGGAGAGAGAGATGGAGGCAAGTCTATAAAGCTTTGCTTGACTGATATGGGGACTGATATATACATATATATATATGATGGAGTCTCACTATATAGCCTAGGTAGACTCAAATTCTCAACAAAATCCTGCCTCAGCCTCTCCAATGCTGTGATTAGGTGTGAGCTGAGCCACCACGTCCAAACTCTTGGTCCTCTCACCTCGCTCAGCCTGCCCAGAGATTACTAAGGGCCCAAACCGCTGCTCTGGGCTTTGACCTCATTCACGATGATCTGCTCACATTTTATGAACAATGGGAATAAGATTGGCCAAGATGAGATCTCTCCAGAGGAAACCCAAACTAACAGAGCATCTCGGGGCTCCTTTGGCCCGCGTGGGATGATAAGAACTGATGCTCTCCTTAGCACACCCTGAGACACAGCCTCAGCCCGGAAATGTTGAAGCACTTTTCCAATGCCCACTGGTGCTCTGGCCACAGCCCAATCACATGATACACTCCACTGTAGGACAATGCGATTCTCCCCCTTATAAAACTAACATTGCATAAAAGTGCCAAGACCACAAAGCACGGTTTTCCAGAGCGGAAAAAAAAGGAAAACATACAAGCAAAAAGCCCCCCCTTTTTAAAAAGTCCTCTGCCAGTGTATGGTGAGTCAGGAGGAGCAGTACACCCCATCCCTGTGCCGCCTTCTGCTCAGCTTGTCCTGAACACAGGAGGTAACAAATATCAAAGCTCACAAAAGATACTTCACAGGAAACATTCTGAAATATTTACCTCACTTTTTGAACAGATGTCAAAGTATAAACTACCTCAATGTTAAGTATGAAATTAAGTCGTAATTTTGAAACACCATGAACTTGGACCTCCAGGGGTTTTTTTCTGTTTAAAGGTATATATATTCAGCTTTCCTCATAGAAGATGAAAAGCAGGCTGGGGAACAGGTCTAGAACACTGATTTACGAGATTTGACAGAAATCTTTCCAGTTTCTCAGTCCACTGATTCCACTCTTAGGAGTTTTTCAGAAGTGTGTTTGTGTATTTGCACAAGGGTATACAAAAGTGGTATTTGTTGATGAATCACTTATGCCAGTAAAAATAAGACATAACCTGAATGTCCATGAGCTATTTAAATAAATACGAACATCAGTTAAAACACTAGCATGGAAAGGTGAAGAACAAGAAGTAAGTTACAGAACTATGTTAAAGATACGCATAGAAATTTTTCTGATAAAGTGTTCGTAAAAAATGATACTGAGTTAAAAATTAAGAGAAACACCTCTACACATCTGTCTGCGTTGTTTGGATTTTTAACAAGCCACTTTTGTAATTTCTTTTTCAAAATAAAGATAAATCATGGCTAAAGTCCAAATAAATATATCTGCTTGGGAAGCAAACCAATTGCCCCAATAGATGCATGCCAAAAATGCAGGCTGCCACTATTGGCAGAGCCCAAGTAAATTCTTAATCATCTGGAGATACATGAGCAAAGCTCTGATGGATGAAGGAAACTTCCAAAGTTAGCCCCGAACTTGCCTCAAGCACCTCGCGTCAAGCCTCCAACACGAAGACCGAGGGGGATCCGCGACGAGCTCCGGAGGAGGACTCTGCACAGCTGAGCGGAGCAGCCACGAAGCTGTCTCCTAGAATCGCGGCTCAGGATGGTCTGCGGTCCCCAAAGCACAGCAGCCCTCGGGCCCCGCCCTGGCCCTCCCGGCCCAGCCCTCTGCACGCCCGGCCACGCCCCCTCGCCGCCCAGCTTTCGGTTTCCCCCAGATCCAAAGGAAAGCGAAACTCAGGCAGCCCCAGGGCGGGCGCGTGGAGCGCTTGTGAGCGCGCCCAGAAAACCCGCAGTCGCCTGCTCGTCATCCCAGCATCCTCGTCGGACCCGGTAACTCCCGGATACTCGGTCTTTTTTATGTGCAGTTTGAAGATTGGAAACACAGTTGCCCACAGTTGCTGTGACGTCTGCTCTGGGAGCTAGTAGCAGAGGACTCACTTGCAGAGGCTAGCCCTGGGTAAAGAGCCAGTTAGGGCTGACATTTGCCAGGCTCACCGTTAAACTTTGAAATAATTTTATCTACACAGTGGTCTTTAATGCGTCTACGTTTAATCCCAATTTTATAGCACAAAATGTTAAATTTCAACTAACAGGGCCTCTGACCAATCCCACCCCTTTGTGGAAAATAACAGACCATTGTAATTAGCACACCAGATGACCATGAAGGTACAGACACAGACTAACTGGGTCCTGCTCTGAAGGATCCGGGATGCACACACATGAAATGCTTACTAAGTCTTTACAGATGTACCTCATGTATGCAGGCTATGGGAGTGGAGGCAGAGGGTGATCTGCTAGCTGCTGGGCTGGGTGAGATGTGCACGAGATCAGAATGAGGTTTGCACATGTGCTTGTTCTGATAGTGGGTCCTCCCTCCCCACCCCCAACCCCCCCAACCTCCCCTCCCCCCCCCCACCCCACATCACACAGGACAAAGGTGGCAGAGAGATACCCCTAACCCAAAACTAACAGGATTTTATGAGTCCTGTTAGAGTCTGTCTATAGTGTGTGTGTGTGTGTGTGTGTGTGTGCCAGAAGTATGAGCTGTACACACATGTTGAAAATAAACCAGGTTTTCCATGTTTGGAACTAGAAAGCAGTATGGTGCCCGGGGCAGCACACTGTTTCTTGATCAGTGGTTGAGGTAATCATGCAGCGTTTGCACACATCTCGGACAAATAAATGAAGCCCCCAATATGTTTGCTAACCAATCAGTTTTGTGACTAGCTTCTATTATCTGTTCAATTGTGTCCAAAAAACAGGAACATCAAAAGCTGGAGGGGAATGAAAAGAGGATGTTGCAAAATGTGATAGTTTGATAAATACGTAATGCCTGAAGAGTTCTAGGGAACAAATTGTATTTGTCCACAGTGGTGATTAGCAAACAGCTCCTTATAGCCAAGTGATCTTTTTTTTTTAAATCCTGCTTGTTCAGTGAAGCAAGTGATTGGCATCTGTTGCAGTACGGAATAGACTAGGGTCAGCCACGGACAGGAGACATGGATGATGCAAGAACTCACTATGACTCCTATTGGGGCTCTTTCCTCTCCTATCCCTGTTCCCTCCTTACCTTCCAGCACAGTTCAGGGCTAGAACAAGGAGGTAGACTGAGCAAGGTAGGCATCCCCACAGTGGAACTCCCCAGGGGCCCAGGGCAGGGTGTGGGAGAGTGTCACCATAGGAGGGCTGCTTTACCGCAGGTGTCAGAACCTGCTCTAGTTGAGGAATGCACCCATACACAGAACAGGTGCAGCTTGCCTGGGCCTCGGAGCCTGGAGGACTGGAGTGGGGTTCTGTGTGGTGAGAAGGCACAGGCAGGGTGGGGAATGTGTCCATGTAAGGAAATGCTGGTTGAGGTAAAGCACCAGTTAGACCCAGAAGCAGAATTCAATGAGCAAATCCACAACAGTTTAGAACTGGCAACAAGTTTGAAAATGCCCGGGAGCAGAGTGGATGACTGGGAACCAAGCCCGGCAGCTGAGTCTGCATGGATCCGTGGGTTTTTGATGAGCAGTTAGAGAGGTGTGCGTGGTTGTGTGTACGTACAGTCCCTAGCTCGGCCCACTGTGGGGACGTGGATTAGAGACACTCCAGAGGAAGAGCTAGCACACAGTTGTTCTTGAAACAAAAGAAACCAGAGCTGCTTAGAAAAATGGTGCTTCCGGAATTGGGGCAAAGAAAAGCATGGAGGAACCTAAGCAGGGCCCTTTTCTGCCTCAAAATAATGCTCAGGGAATGGGAGGGAAGGTGTCTAATGGACACAGGTCCTCCCACTGGCCAAGTCTGGGGCAAACTGAACTTTGGAAAAATAGAAACGGTAATAACGTTGTAATCACTAAAATCAACGGAAAACCGTTGTCTGCAGCAATAATACAAGTGAACAGCTGAGTAAGCCGCAAGGGAGATGTGGTTTGGATATTTACACAACATCAAAGTTCTTTCCCTCAAAATACACACCAATTGCTGGTAATATTCTACATGTAATGTTACATTGTAGCTGCAAATAATCTAATTAATGTAAACACTAACAAAGTGGTCAGAAAGAAGTGTCCTTCCAGCAGCAAGGGACATTACTGGTGTCTGCACAGTTGTGATCACACTAAGTAACGGAATGTAACAGGATGTAATGAACGAAAGGCACACAGCTCCCTTCTCTTGTCACAGACCTGTGGCCTGACTGCTTCCAAAGAAACATCTGGGTCATCCAGAGTGACGGATGTTTTGCAAATCAGCTAACTGTCCTCATTAAAGACATGGCCTTCATCGAGGTCTTGAAAATCAAAGACATGAAGAACAGTCCCAGACTGGCAGGGACCACAGCAATAAAGATCAGCAACCGGCCCTAAACTAGATCTTTCTGCTGTGAAGGTCGTTATTGGGACAACTGGTCAACTCTGAGTGGTAATATTTCATACTAAAGCATTAAGGGGGAAGAAACATCATGTGGGAAGCATGCTCTTGCTGGGTGTGGTGGCACACATCTATAATCCCAACACCTGGGAAGCAGAGGTAGGAGGACTGCTTCAAGTTAAATAAAGGCCAGCCGGGTCTACAGAGTTAGACTGTGCCTCAGAAAAAAGAAAGGAAAGGAAAAATAAGAAAAGAAAGGGAGAGAGATAATTTACCTTTATGTGGTACAAAAAAATGTAAGTTCTTTGTACTACAGCTTCCCATAGGCTTTATATTGTTTCAGATTTTTAAATATAAAACAAAATTATGAGGTAGCATGTCTTTTTCTGAAGACTAATAATAAAATTATGCTTTTTTAATGCCAAACAGGAAAGAATTTAAGTTCAAACCACATAATACTTGTTCCAAAAGTGAGTTTGGGACCCCAGGAGCTTTTCCCGTGGCTTGTCCATTTCTGCCTGCTTGGGGTAATTTCAGTGTTGCCAGAATTCTCATTGGCAGAATATCTTACTTTTTGCCCTTTTGTAAAGTTGAGTTATGAAACAAGAGGCCATGCCTAACCACCTCACTCAAAAACTTGGTCACAGAAGAAATTGTTGACTGACTTGGTGGGATGAAGCAGTCCCCTCCCTGACGGGGGAAGGTTACCTACTTCAGAGACAAGTCATGTCAGAGGCCAGGACAGCGATGCTCATAGAAGGGTAGACCATGCAGCGAGGAGTAAGAAAGTCTGTTGTTTTCAAGAAAGCAATGGCCCATAAAGTTTTAGTAATCCCTTACCACGCTCATTTCTATACCCTTGTATGTTGTTTAGTGTGAATGGGTCTCCACAGTTTTTCCCTAGTTTCCTCTCTGCGTTTTGATGTTCTTGAACTCTAGATTTCTCTGTAGTCTGCATATAGTCAAGAATAAATAATAAGCTTTTTTAAGGCTGTAAACATTCCCCTGAGACGGGGGTGGTGCTGGCTTGAAGCAGACACACACAACCTTAAGTTTCATTTTCCCAGCTGAAGGCTCAGAAGACAGAATAACAAACTGAGAGGAAAGGAAAGTGTCTGTTACCTGCCCTCTGGCGATGGATTGCCTCACTGGAGGGCCCTTCAAACTTATTACCAATTGTCTTATTTTGGAAAGTGGATTTTACACACGAGGAAGACAGAAATATTTCAATGACCCCAACATGACATTCACTCATTATTAGCATGATTTTGGGTACAACTGTCTGATTGTTTATCAGCCTTGAACATACACATACCAAACACACCACACACAAATCTATATATTGATTTTTCCTTCTTCGTGGACTATTTAGTGGTGAATTAGAGAGTCAAGATTCTTCAGTTCTGAATAATTCACTGTGTATCTCCTAGACCCAAAGGAAATGTTTTACATAACCCTGGTAAAATTATCATCAAATTTGGAAACTTTCTAAAAATCTAGTCAATATTTAGAATTGACTAAAATGAATAATCTCATTCATTTAGGTTTTTCATCTTCATTTAGAGACCTTTATAGACTCATGTGTTCATTTATAAGAAAAATAAAGATGTCGGAAACATCTTATGTTCCCAGTACAACGTTTGGCAAAACTATAGTACAAATTTCAGCCCCGGCACAGGGCATATCCTCCACAGAAGAATGCCTCGTGTGTTCTTGCTCCTCCACCTCCTTCCCTAATTCTTGACATCCACCCATCTGACTTTCAAATCTATAATTTTGTCACTCCAAAAGTGTCTGTGAACGAGATTTCCTAGAAAGATGTTTCAGAGACTGATTAACTGATTGGAACCACAGTGATATGGAGAGCCTAAAATATTGCAGGTCCAGAGCCAAATTATACCTTATTTGGGCTAGCTTTAGCCCTGTGAATAATCATTTCCTTGCCCACCTCTGTGTAGGACTTTAAGTCCTGTGATTAACAGATAAAACGTTTGGAACTTATACGTAAGAGACCACCACTAGCTTCCACCGCCCCGAAAGCTGGGATTGTCATCAGACAGCATCTGAGACCTATGGGGAAGCCCCTCATCTTGCTTTAGCCAACTCTCTAATGCACCCACCACTGTATTTTAAAACTGCCTTGATTTATGACTTTGTTTTGGTTCTGCTACTATGAAACTGCTTTCGTGTGGGAACATGGGACCTGGGGTAACCTAGCTCTGTGTTTTCCATGCCATGGTCACTCAAATTTGGCTCCAGAATAAACTTTTATTCCCTTTGAGGCTAGATCTGCGTTTTTGTATCAACATGTTATATAAATGGATATTAGTTCCACCACACTAGTATAAATTTTTAGAAGTGTTTTATGATTGTTGAGTAATATCAATAGTTTATTCCTTTTTATTGTTGAGTAGTATTCCATAGGATGGATGTATTTATTTAGCCATCTCTTGAGTTATTATCCATTTTTTATTGATTACAAATAAAACTACTACTTAAAATTATGTGATTTTTCTGCATGGATTTTTTTTTTCTGGGATAGATGCCTAGAGTACAATTGCTAGGTGATATATAGCTACATGCTTACTTTTTTTAAGAAGTGTCAAATTCTTTTCCACACTTGACAACACTGTTTTACATTCCCAGTAGCCATGCATATGCGATCTGGTCACCAGCATCCTTCCAGCATTTGTTGATGTCACTGTTTCTTAGTTTAACCATTCTGATAGCATCCACAGTAGGTGGCAGATGAAGCTCAGCACTACGGCCAGTAGCCTGAGGAGTTAGGGACCTTAGGGACCTCCATTCAGATAAAGCCACATCCTTGACTACTTTCAGGACAAGACAAAGTGACACAAGTCAGCTAGCTTATTAAGAAGTTGATGGGGGGGGCTAGAGAGGTGGCTCAGCCGTTGAGAGCACTGGCTGCTCTTCTAGAGGACCTGGGTTCAATTCCCAGCACCCACATGGCAGCTCACAACTGTCTGTAACTCCAGTTCCGGGCGATCCAACACCCTTACACATTCAGGTAAATCAATGCACATAAATAAAAATAAATCATTTAAAAAAAAGAAGTTAATAGGGGACAGTGTACATGGAGGGATTTATTTAATCTGGAGGACAGATTTAAACATGGAGGGAAGCAGGGAGGGAGGAAAGGGGAGAGAGAGACAGAGGGAAAGGGAGATAGAGAGAAAATGTACATATAAGACATGGTGAGTACAAGCTCCTCAAGAGAGGCATCCCTCCCAGTTGTCTCTGCACTTGCTGGTGCATGATTACAGAATCATACAGTCTTTTCAGATTGCTCTGCTCAAAGGAGGTAACTCACAAGACGTAAGGACTAAGCAGGTGGAAATCAAGTTGACCCATTAGCTGTTTCAGTTTTCTTGAAGAATTTCCTTTACAAGTGAGATTTTTAAAGTGGTTCTACAAGGGAGACATTGTTAGAGATAAGAAAGGCTTAGTGAAGCCAGGCAGGCAGTGGTGGCGCACGCCTTTAATCCCAGCACTCGGGAGGCAGAGCCAGGTGGATCTCTGTGAGTTCGAGGCCAGCCTGGGCTACAGAGCAAGCTCCAAAGCTACACAGAAAAACCCTGTCTCAGAAAGAAAGAAAGAAAGAAAGAAAGAAAGAAAGAAAGAAAGAAAGAAAGAAAGGAAGGAAGGAAGGAAGGAAGGAAGGAAGGAAGGAAGGAAGGAAGGAAGGAAGGAAGGAAGGAAGGAAGAAAGAAAGAAAGGCAGGCTCTGAGGAAGCGCAGTTCCTTTACTGTGGTGAACAGCCATGTTTGAGAGTTCTTGCAGAAACCATGCATCATCTCCACGCCCAGTCTCAGTTGTACTGGTTGCATTTCTGACTCAGCCAGAGAAAAATGCAAACTGGACCCCAGGATGCAGCTGCTCTGCCCTGCCCCCTCAATGTTTCCTCTGAAGCTTTTTGCTGTTGCCATGGCTGTCTCGTTCTGTGGCTGAGGTTGCTGCTGCTTGACAGGCAGATTCATGCAGCCCAGGGTGGCCTCAAAGTCACTAGGTAACCGAGGATGACCTTTGCCTTCTGATGCTCCTGCCTCTGCCTCCTAAGTCCTTAGTTCCAAGCCAGTTTGATAATTAATCCAGTCCGGATTTAGCTAGGACTGGATCAACTTTGAAAAGCCAGTTTTCTTTCCTTCCTTCCTTCCTTCCTTCTTTCTTTCCTTCTTTCTTTCCTTCTTTCTTTCTTTCCTTCCTTCCTTCCTTCTTTCTTTCTTTCTTCTTTCTTTCTTTCTTCCCTTTCCTTTCCTTTCTTTCTTTTCTTCTTCTTCTTCCTCCTCCTCCTCCTCCCCCTCCTCTTCTTCTTCCATAAATTTTTGACACAGGATTTCTCTGGCTGTGTAGTCCTATAAGTGTCCTAGAAACTCACTCTGTAGACTAGGCTGGCCTCTGACTCCGAGGTCTCCTTACCAGTGCTGGGATTAAAGACATACACCACCACACCCAGCGAATAGCCAGTTTTCTTAAAAGAAGCATAGTAGGGCAGGCCGGGAACCAAGTAGTTAGGCTGAAAGGAAAGAAGAAAGAAAGAAAAAAAAGAACCACCCTTCATATTACAGTATCACACACAAAACAAGAATGCCAACTCACAGGTACAGGTTAACAGCTAAACCAACAGACAAAATGGCACATAAACAACCGTGAGAAACCAATACTTGTTATGAGCACAGACTGACACGGAACGGAAAGAACATAATCACATTAACTCAGGTGTTTGGGACAACGGGGCTATTTTATTGCTTTGCTTTGTTTCTTTAAGTTCTATATTGAGGCTCCTGTGTTCAGTTGTGTGTCTAAAAGGAAAAAGGAAAAGAAAAACTAGGAAAAACCTTGGACATTCAGTTTCCTGAAAGTACCTCCTTAGAAATTTGAGAAAGCTGCAAGCCCATTGTCTTAAGACTGCTCGCAGAGGGTGGCCATCCACATTCCTTGTGTATGCAATTGCCAACTTTACAAAGGCAGTCAGTTGCAGATGGGGTGAGGAATCAACTGGAAAGTCTCAGTTTCCATAGAGAGAAAATAAGGGCCTTATCAAGCAAAGAACTGGCCTGCTAAATGTGTTTTGGAACCTAATGTGCTGATTAAAGATATTATCTCCCTGGGTGCCATCCTGGGGCTAATTCATCTCAGCAGCATCTGAAGCGGTTCTAAGGCATGGAGTGGCTTAGGATTGGCTGGGAAGATGGTGTCTTCCCAAACAAGCCATGTACCGTTTCATCTGGCCCAGGACCAGGGTATGTATAAGAAAGTAATGTTAGAATCCCGAGGCTGCTGCTCGGGCCACCGTACCTGAAGCAGCCCTTCCCTCCCACAGACAGGACGGGCTCCCTGCTGAGACATCGGGACTCTCTAGCTAACAGACTTCCAAGTGCTAGGACTTCTCACATGGAACAGTGGGGATTGGTGGGGACACATCCTGCTCCTTACCCCCACTCCCTGCCTCCTGCCTGAGAATCAGAGAGCCTGGCTTTTTACTCTGAAACTGCCCTCATCCTCAGGAAAGTGTAAGAAGATGCAAGAAGTAGATTACGAGGGTCCATTTTCAGTGTGAGGTGAGCTTAAAGTCCCTCAGAGTTGCAGCTCAGCAAGATGTACCAAGTGCCCTCCCTCGGAGTAGCCTGAGGTGTTCCCCACTTAGGGACTCTGTCAGGTAAAGCCAGGCACTTCTGTGCCACAGAAAAGAGTTCTAGGACAAGTCACAGGAGAGCGAGGTGAGTGGTGTTTTGGATTTAAGGTTTTTTTGACGGGGGTGAGGGGGGGTGGGGGGGTGTTGTTTGTTTGGTTGGTTTTGTTTCTTTCTTTTTTTTTTATTTTTTTATTTTTTCTGGAGCTGAGGACCGAACCCAGGGCCTAGCACTTGCTAGGCAAGCGCTCTACCACTGAGCTAAATCCCCAACCCCGGTTTTCTTTCTTGAGACAGGATTTCTCTGTGTAACCCTGGCTATCCTAGAACTCCCTCTGTAGACCAGGTTGACTTCCAACTCAGAGATCCTCCTGCCTCTGCCTGGAAAGTTCTGGGATTAAAGGCGTGCACCAGCACCACCCAGCTGTTTGCTTTTTTTTTTTTTCTGCCCCCTTCCCACCCAACTTCTCCCCACTACTCCATGGGTGAGTTTATTAAGCAGAATTAAGAGATAGCACATGATCCAAGTAAGCATGAGTATTTAGAAAGATTAAGAAAGGAACAGTACAGTGAAGAACCACCCTGCCTCCATCTTAGGCCTAAAGGCCATCTTATAGTAAAGATAAACTAGGCTCATTCTTGTTAATGATTAAATCTGTTTCTCAAGGATTGGGTTATGTCCCACCTGTGACCTTAACTACAAATGGTTCCGAACTGCCGGTTCCAGGAAAAGGCAACCGTGTCTTTGTTTAAAAAAGTTTAACCATCCTGTACCCTACCTTTGTTTCAAAAGGCTATATGACTGCCTATGACTACCTGTTAGGACTACCTATTGTTACGCCCACCTGACGACCACGTCTCTGTTTCAGGAGGTCGTCAGGCCTAACTTGTTAATGCTCATGTTCTGCTCCTGTAACCCCGCCTACTTTGCCCATTAAATCCCCCTTTGGAAACTCCCTACCCTGAGCTTTATAAAATCCTTGTCTTCCTGTAGTGAGTAGCCATTCCAGCTTTGATCTGGAAGTACCACCCCCATTGAGGCTTTGGTAACTGTCACGCCTACAAGGAGGAGCCGAGAGAGGACCCCTAAAGACCCGAGATCCAGATGGGCCAGCTCTCTTGGTCTCCCTGGACCCTGGACGCTGGAGGTAGACCGAGCAGAGTTCTCCAGAGAACACCACTGGACTGCGCTACACCTTTCCCAGACCCTGTAACCTATCCCTTCACTTGTAAGTTACCCCACAAAATAAACCTCCCTTTTAACTACGTGGAGTTGCCTTAATATTTTAACCAATATCTTCCACACATCCAATGCTGACCTCTAGAACCCCGCCTTAGCAGGAGGCAGCCTGTGTACACGAATAAAAAGCTTGCTTTAATAATTAATTTGGCCATGATGATTTAGGTTGCTTATTTTTCTCCTCCCATCTTTGAAATTAACATACAACTAGGCATGGTAGTGCTTCTCTTAATTAGGCAAGAAGGCATAAGAAGGTCAGGAGTTCAAGATCAGCCTCAGTTGCAAAGCAAGTTCAAGGCCAGCCTAAGCTACATGAGCTCATCTCAAAATTGAAAGGAAAAGTGTCGCCTTAGGACCTCTACAACCAAGTTCTCAGACAAAGTCAAAGGAGACTTATTTGCCCCAGAGGGACAGTGGGCAGGGATAAGGGACAAAGGCAGGAGACAGAGGGTGAGAGAGAGGGGGAAGGGAACAAGAGAGAGGGGGAAATGTATGTGTCCAGAGGACAAAGGACTGCCTCTGAATAGAGAGGAGACAGACGTGGCACATAGGAAAATGGCAGTTTATAAAGGTAAAGGGGAAACCCGGTGTTAGAATGAGGTGTTTAATTTTAACTGGGCATGTTAAGTAGGTGACCCAAAGGGAGATTTTTATTGCTGGACTTCAATACTTTGATAGCTGGACCTTGGTAGTCGGCCTCAGGAAGAGGAAGGGGCCAAATGAGGGACTAGACCTTGGCGGCTAGCTTTAGGAATGCACTCTATTGGTTTAGCAAGGAGAGGGAACTGGGGAGAAGGGCAAGGCCTGCCAGAGCCACGCCCACCACACTTGAGCTGGCCAGAGTCCCTTCAAAAACCAAAGCAAGTTCAAGGCTAGCCTGGGCTACATGAGACCATGTCTCAAAACATATGAGAAAGACAAAGGAGGGAGGGAGGAGGAGGAAGGAGAGATAGGAGGGATGGAGGAAAGACAACACACATACCCAAGACAAGGGTACAGGATCCCCAAATGCATTCACGTACCCCTGCATAAACATGAGCATACACATACACACATGCTTATTTACAGTTAGGGCAAAGTGGTGGAAGAAATCTCCTTTTCTCTCCTCCTTACCTATGATCTTCCTTCAGTTTATAGAAAACTGTGCTACAATGGATGAACATTCAACTGTCACATAGGCCAACTGCTCCTTGCTTCTGAGGAACGGGACCTTAGGTCCCAGATTGTCTTTAAGACAGCTTTTTATGTAAGTCCAGGAAGAAGAAAATGGAGCCTTTAAAATCCACCATTTTGAAACCGAACATAATTGAGTTTTTGAGACAGATAATTCCCATCCATTCCAAGCTTGGCAGAGTTCATAGTCCGTGGGTCCATTCCTCTAATGGATGGGGAATAGAAGCCTTCTGCATCTTTTCTTTGGGGGTCAGCTTCGAGCACCAGACTTCTGCATTCCTATTAAACACTGAAACTGGCTTGCCTGAAGGAATGAGGCGATGTCCTTTGGAGCCTTTCTCTCTGGCTGACATCTTTAAACAAAGGACCCTAGGGAACTGGAATTTCCCCCACCCCAGGACTCCCACATTAGAGAAGGAAAAGGCTGGAGCCTGGTGCCAGCCAGGGAAGAGGAGAAGGCTTCACACAGCCCAACAACATTCCCAGTCGCCTACAGGAGAGACTGGGACTGAGACGCAGGGCAGCGATGGAACCCCGCTTGACCCGGACTGCGGAAGTGTGTGGTTCTCTTGCCTTCTACTTAAGCTCTCTCCCCCATGTTAAGACCTAAAGATGGACTTGGGGTCCTTGGGGAAGCTCTGAATCTCTGTGTCCCTCTTCTCAATGTGCCCACCTTGAATAAATCTTTTTCTGATTTTCATGATTAATTTGGCTCCATTTTTGTTTGTTGTTTGTTTTGTGTTTTTGAGACAGGGTTTCTCTGTGTCGCCCTGGCTGTCCTGGAACTCACTCTGTAGACCAGGCTGGCCTTGAACTCACAGAGATCCACCTGCCTCTGCCTCCCGAGTGCTGGGATTAAAGGCGTGCGCCACCACCACCCAGCTACCATCAGTCCTTTTTGTTATCCACCAAAACCAGAAGAGAAGACCCTATTGCACAAAACATCTCCTTTCGTTACGTGGAGAAAGCAGACACAACCGTGTGGAAGCAGCCACCCACCCTCTGACTGGATCTGAGGTGTGCTCCATGAGCAGGAGCCAATGTCTGGTACTGTAAACCTGGTTAACAACCCTCACCTGGGAGGTCATAGGTCAGATGGGGCACTTACTACTGTTGTTTAACTAAGATGACGTAGCAGCAACTGCTTTCTAAATCTGTTTGTACCTCAGACAAAAGCAACTCTCAGACTTAACCAGAGAAGCCTCTCTCAGTGAACATCAGTGCATTCAGAGAATCCTGGCTGCCCAGGACACTGAGAACAGGTGGAAATTGAGGGCTCGGCCCTAAACAAGACATTTACAACCCCACTGAGGCCCGAGACATGTTGCAGAAGAGCAATCAGGAACAGGAAGCATATAAGAGAACATAAGGTGAAGGGCTGTGAAATGCGCTCCTCTTGCCTAGGCACACCACTTACACACTTGAACTCACAGCAGCCGCAGCTCTCTGCACTGTCTGGCGGGATGGACCTGTCAACAGTCAATCGTGGAATGATTGGCAGACTCAGCTGGCCCACCTCTTACAGCTAAACTATTAGCTACTAACAGATTCGGGGAAGGGGAGGAGTCACTAACTGTAGTTGTCTTCCCACTGTTGAGCCCACCGGGCTCCAATGGATAGCTCCAAAGCCATGGTCACACAGACAACGTGGTTAAAATCAGTGGGTCACAAAACAAACGTGAAGGTGAAAGAAAGTTTTGTAGAGAAGGGGACCACAGACACAGGAAGTAGGAAGATGGGAGAGGGTTGGGGGTGAGAGCATCATGTCTGCATGTATGAAATTGTCAAAGAACAAATTTAATAAATAAGTAATAATGAAATAGACCTTAGAGAGACCTCCATACCCATGTTTATTTCAGCATTATTCACAACAGCCAAGAATATGGAACAAGCCTAGGTGTCCATCAACATATGAATGAATAAAGAAAATGTGATGCGTGTACACAGTACTGTATTAGCCATAATGAAGAATGAATGTATCATTTACAGGAAAATGGATGGAACTGGAAATCATCGTGGTAAGCAAAATAAGACATCCTCACAAAGATAAATATCACATGGATTCTCTCCTATGTGCAATCTAGAGAAAATAAATTAATAAAGATGACACAACAGTCTACTAGGGGAAAAGAAAACTGGGAGAAATAAGGCAATAATTAAGGTTTCCTAGCCTGTCTAATGTCACAATGAAACCTAGTATTTTTATAATTAATATACACCACTGTTTTTAAGAGTTAAAAACAATACATACCCATATATGGTACAGGTTTTGTTATGGTTTGACTCTGAAATAGCTTCCACACGCTCATGTTCTGGGTGCTGTGGAACCTTTAGGAAGAGGGGCCTAGCCAGTAGAAGTAACTCAGAAGCAGTGGGCATTTAAAGCTTGACCTCCGCTGCAGATTTGTGCTGTTTCCTGGTCCGCTGTGATGTGAAGCACCTCCATCACACTCTGCTGTCGCCGTGAGCTGAAATCTTCTGGAACCAGGCACCAAGGCAGATCTTTCCTCCTTTAAATTGTTTCTGCCAGGCATTTTGGTCACAGGAACGTGACAGTAATTTAGATGGGTGCCAAAACCTGCACAGTTTTGGACTTGACCAAATTGAGGTAACAGGAATGAAGAAACAACAGACACTCAGAAAAGCTGGGATCCAGTGGGCGGTGCGCTGCAATGGAGATGCAGCAGCCTGGAAACTCGGGTGATGTTCTCTACAGCAGGAAGGAGGGAGCAGGTTAGCTAATCTTGGTAGAGGGTCTCTGTAGGGGAGCAGTCCTGGGTTGCAGGCATTCCCAACCTGGGAGAGGAAGCCGTGGTCTGTACAGGAAGCTGTGGTCCGTACTCTGCACACACTGTCGACATCTATACTCAAACCTGGGGAAGGCCTCGCCGTTCCCATGCGTCTGACGCTTTGGCATCCTTGACATGGCCATGCTCATGTTAACCGCACACATTCACTAAGGACTTCATCCCTCCCCACAAGTGCGGGAAATGATTTACCACGAAAACATCAAACACAAATGAGGATCACTGGCTACATTAATATCATAAAGAATAGGTTTCAGAGTAGTGAAAATTGCAAAGAAAAGAAAAGAACATTATTTAGGGACAAAATGGTCAGCCCACCAAGAAGACTTAGAAACCCTCAACAACAGGACGGACATGTGTGTATGTGTGAGGTGTGAGTGTGAATGTGCGTGTGCGCGTGTGCGTGTGCGTGTGTGTGTGTGTGTGTGTGTGTGTGTGTGTGTGTGTGTGTGTAGACTACATTTATGTCTGTGAGAGGGTTTCATATCCCCTGAAACTAGAGTTACAGACAGTTGTGAGCTGCCATGGGGTGCTGGGAATTGAACCTGGGTCCTCTGGAAAAGCAGCCAGTGCTCTTAAACCACTGAGCCATCTCTCCAGCCCCCTTCTAACATTTCTTAAGTTGCAGTTCTTAAGTGCTTAACATTTTTTATTATTGGCGGATCTTTCCTCTTCCACTGTTCTGATTACTGTCTTGACAAATTAAAAGCCGTATTTCGTTTTATTTAATCTTATCATTGATTACATAGTATCTTCCAGATGTTCCATTATATCACCTATAGAGATTATTCTCTAGTTTTTCCTATCCAATTTCTGTAGTCGACACTTTCACCATGAGCCAAATTGCTGGAATAGAAATTCAAGGTGCCCACCATCCTGGGCTTACGCTACTGTGGTGGGGCAGTTTGTTTTATGTTATTTCTTAGTGTGGAGAGTTAGGTCCACACTAAGGGGGAAGGAGGGAGAGATGGGGAGGAGAGGGGAGGGGAGGGGAGGGGAGGAGAGGAGAGAGGACAGGAAAGGACAGGAGAGGACAGGAGAGGAGAGGAGAAGACAGGAGAGGAGAGGAGAGGAGAGGAGAAGACAGGAGAGGAGAGGAGAGGAGAAATTTCAATCCTGTTAGTTTGCATGAGAGGCCATGCCCCCTACCGCTGGAGTCCAGTCAGACTATGAAGACCATGATGGCCTTTCTTGGTTGTCAACTTGACTAGATCTGTAAATAACTAAAACCCACATGGCTGGGTACAGTTGTGAGGGATTTTTTTCATAATTAAATCGTTTGAAGTGGAAAGACCCATTTTTAATCTGGATCTTTTGAGGTGGGAAGATCCACCTTTAATCTGGGCCACACCTTCTGCTGGCCACCTATATAAAGGACATGGAAGAAGGAAGCTCGCTCTCTTCGCCTGCTTGCTCTCGCTCTCCCTGGAAGTCCATTCCTTCACTGGCATTAGAACCTGCTTCTTCACAGTTCTGGCACATAGTGAAGACCTGCTGAGACATCCAGCCTTGTGGACTAAGCAGCTACTGGGTTCTTGGACCTTCCGTTAGTAGGCAGCCATTGTTGGACTAGCTGGACCACAGCCTGTAAGCCACTCTAGTAAATCCCATATATATATACACGTTCTATAACTTTCTGTTCCTCTAGAGAACCCTGGCCAATACAGGGACTCATCAAATTGCTGACAGAATCAGCAAGTTCAGGGGAATGAACCTGCCACCTTCCTCCTCATAGATTCACTGTATTTGTTGGGAAGTCAAGATGTCACTGCAAATGAGGGGCAGGGGAAGCATGCATAGCTGCATTTCCACCCAGAGGAACCTGGAAATGCATCTGATAAATTAGGGAAGAAAACAGTGTTAGCCACAGCTTCTTCTAAGGCCTGGTATAAAATACAACAAAATGAAAGTAGTTTTTCTTCAGTAATGAATTTTCTTAAGACGTCTCGAGTGGAGCTGACAAGAGACAGTGAGCTAAACAAGGGACCTCCCGGAAGGCTGCTGCATGACTGCCCTTCCAATGCAGGGCCTAGCCGGTGTTTGCAGAACTTGCTTTACCCTCCCCTCCCCTTACTGTGTGTGTGGTGTGTGTGTGGTGTGTGTGTGGTGTGTGGATGTGTGGGTGTGGGTGTGTGCAGTGTGTATGTATGCTGTGGGGCATGGGGTGTAGTGTGTGGATGTGTGCGTGGTGTATGTGTGGTGTGTGGATGTGTGTGTGTGTGGTGTGTGGTTGTGTGTGT